>CM076402.1:2840555-2906204 GCA_038363315.1 Mugilogobius chulae | reverse complement strand
TGGCTGTCCTTTGTGCTTTTTTCAATGGTTCTGGTGCCAGGCTTTATGTGGAGGAGCTTATAGAAGCAGGTTTCAAGAACAGAAACACAAAAAATGACATATTTGGTGCTGCTTATTCATTACATTACACTTTACAACTTTAAAGGGACAGTTAAGACTAAAAATCTCTCCACAACCACATGTAAAATAGATCTGGCAACTGGGCAATGCTGGACAAACTAAACATGTGACTCATTGAAAAACACAAGGAAATTATTAGGCCTAATAAAAATTTAAATAAACAATTATAGACTTGTTTAAAAGGAGTTTATACAGTTTAGTAGGCAGTACTGACTAACAAGTGCAACAATAGGACTGATCCAAACCCAGAGCCCGCGGAGCAGCGCCGGATCAGACCGGGCTCTCGTGAGGGGAATACAACGAGTGGGTGACCCGAGCTGAAAGAAGCACGCGGCGCCACATCAAACAAGATCTGGTGAAATCAGCCATGATCGATGAGCACCAGGACAGAATATCAGCCTATTCATCCAGACCAATCTACTGCTCACTCTCATCACGACCGCTGCAGGGCTACACGAGTTGGAATTAGCCCGGGATCTCCGCTCTGGCTTGGTACCAGCTCATGGAACACAACTCTGCTGCTAAACAATCGCCAAACGCAGATCTGCACAGTCTGCACGGTTAACTATAGGATCTAGACCAGAGTCCGCCGCTCAACTGTCACTTTTCTGGAACAAGTGTACGGAGGTCATCCCTGCAGGACCAGGACCGCCGGCCAGGGAGAAGAAAGTACCGACATTATCCACATTTACGCACTCAGAACCTTCCTGCGGCCTCAGCACGTCACCATTCCTCCGATACAGACGTGGCATTCCCGAAAAGCCTGGGTCAGGACTAGAGTCATTCATGATGCTATGAAAAGTACTTAACCACTGCTGTGATCTGAACAGTAAATCCAGAACATGCTTTAAAAAGCTCTTAATATGCCCACTTTGCAATAAAATGACTAAAAAAGACTTTGAACATTACACAGTGTTTTATATTAATGCCATAGAAGTTGTATTCATGTTCGACAGTAGAATCGGATGTGGTTAAACTAGATAGTGGTTTAGATAGAGCTGGGCAATATATCGAAATTTAGATAATACCGTGAATGTTGTTTTTAAGATATGCACAAATTGAATATCGAGTATATCGTACAGGAAAAACATCCAACAAAAGAGCTCATTTACAATAAAAATTACGTAAGTAATGCTGTAAAGTTTTTAATAGACAAATTAAGTTTATTTCTATCAGGGTTTGTAGATAAGTGCTTCACAAAAGTGAGGTTATAGTGGAGGATGGCTGCACTTTTGTAATTTATTTGACAAATATTTGTCTGATAATTAAAACACCAGACAACGAGGCTATTTTACTTCTTTTAAATACATTTTATTGGTTTTGACTATGATTGTCAAGTTGTTTTACATAAAGTAAGAAAAATACACACTGACTTGAATTTAATTTAATTGAATTGAAAAAATCTTCTGAAATAAGCCACTACATTTACTTTCTCTATTGGCAAATCTTTATTTAAGAAAGTCAGGTAAAAGTCATTCAATCCAAATTTGATGTTTTTCCGATATAGGAACAAGTTTGAAGATCGGTTTTAACAAGTTTATGTGGGACTGACTGGCAAAAATATCGTTCAATATTGTTATCGAGATTCACCAAAAAATATTGAGATATTCATTTTTGTAAATATCGCCCAGCCCTAGTTTAGATTAACATAAACCAGTTAACTTTATTTGTAAAGCGTATTAAAAACAACAAAGTAATCAAATTACTGTACAGGACAAATTTAACTCTGAAAAGAATAAAACTGAACTTTGTCCTTTTCATTCTGTTGATTTTCATTGGTGACTAGACCAAACCCCAGTGAATGACCTCTGTTTTGTGTCAGTGTTGGCGCTCAATGGGACGCGTCGCCAGTTTAGCCTTTAGCAGCTAACACGACTCTTACGTTCACTGAACATGCTCAGTTGTGCTTTTCGTTCATGCGGGTGCGCTGTTTCTCTGTTGTAATGATCTCAGCATGTTTGAACTTTATGATGATGTGTTTTGACAAAAAGCCGTAACAGAATCGCTGACAGATTCTTTTTGGATTACAAGGATTTATAAATAACACAAACAAAGAGTTACCTGACATTGGGAGCTATTATTGGTTTAATTTGGTCTTTTTCTTGTAAGTAAACTTTTCTCTCCAAGCCCTTTAAAGCAGTGTTTGGGTTTGATAAATGATCAGATCAAAGAGATACTGTTTAGTTTGAGAGCTTTTCATCGGTTGACATGGACATGTCTTTGGCCACAGCGATAGTGTTTAGTTCCTCTTTAATAGTAATCACATGGGCTCCTGTGATAGTGTGTGGAGTAATGTGAAGCTGACTTTAACGGAGGGTTTGGGGGCACTATCTTATAAAACACAACCAACAGAAATGTTGATCAAAGAAGCAAAGAAAACTGCCCAAACAGACCAAGCTTTTACTGTTTGGTAAAACCAGGAAGGAAAACAGAGCAGCCATCTCTCTTTGCAGTGTCAGATTTTTGTCTAATAAACTGCATTTTCTCCTCAAACCCCAGGAAGCATGTTTGTTGTGTTTTTAGCATGGATAGTTACTGTCATGATTAAACTGGCCCAGGTCTAGAAAAGCTCTTTTAAACTCATGATTGTGATTCATTAGAAGTCTCAGAAATACATTAGGTAAGTAAGACGTGTGGACAGTCCACACATTCTATAAACTGCATTTATGATAAAAGAAAAGCTCTGAAATTAAGTCACAAATTACATACTTTCATATCTTACAGCTATATATTTATTTTTATTTTTAATCTAGCAGATTATATGAGAAGAATTTGTGACGGTTCCCAAAACAGTTAGTCTGAAGCCCTGAACAATAGTTGGGATAATTTGCTTTGACACAGTCCACTCTTCTTTGGCTAGGACATAAAAAAAGCACGAGCTAAATAGAGTTCCTGTTGTAATCAGGCTATATTGTAACTGAATCAAGATTAAAAAATTTTCATTTGTTATGTAAGTTTACAAATCTGTGAAATTAATAAATTTAGGACTTAAGTTAATGAAACAAATATTTAAGCATAATTGATCTGTGAATAAGTCATGGAAATGTTGACAATTGTTTTGGAAAAGTCATGGAAAATCATAAAATACAATCTGTACGAACCCTGTGGACTGATTTAAAAGTTTAATACTAAGTGTTTATTTGTTTATTTTGATGTTAACGCTGTAAAAATCCTTAAGAGCTGCGCAATATATCGAGTTGTGAATGTTGTTTTCAAAGATTTCCGAAAATTGAGTGTATCGTTAATTTTATAGAAAAACTTGCTACAAAAGCACAAATTAAAATTTTTAATTTCAAGCTTAATGCAGCTTTCAATTAAGGGTATAAATGTTATATTTCTAAGTAGAGCTGGGCAATATTGACAAAATTGAATATCTCGATAATTTTTTGGGAAATCTTGGTAAAGATATTTGGACGATATTCTGTCAGTTCAACATAAATGTGTTAAAATCTGTGTTTAAATTTGTTACACTGGAAAAAGACAATCTTAAATATTCTAATAAGCTTAAAACTGATTGAATGACATAGTTAATTTAATTGTTATCTCAAGAATTTTTTCATAATTTCAAATTAGTGTATTTTTCTTGAAGTAAAATTAGATGATTTATACTTGTTGTTAACAATCAAGCTCAAACCAATTGAAGTCTACTAAAAATGTAAAAGACTAAATTCTAGGCACAAATAATTCCTTGTTTTCTCTTTTTTTTAGCATTATCAAACAAATATTTTCAAATTAATTACAAAAGTGCAGAAATCAGCCATTATTAAACAAAATTTCCAGTTTTAAAAAGGACTTTGGATTCTTTAATGCACAAATTCTGATACAGTTTAAATTTAAACATGCCTTGTCTTTAAGAAAGTATCACTTATTTAGTTTTTTAATGTAAAATGATCTCTTTGTAGCATGTTTTTAATGCACTCAATATTACATTTTGCATATTTTCAAAACAACATTCACGATAATATCTAAAATTCTATATATTGTACAGCTCTATTTCTGAGACTGTAGGGCAGGCCTATTCAACTTAAGGCCCGGGTGCCAAATCGGCCCTTCGAAGATGTGTTGTAGATTTAGTTCAGGGTAATTACTCAAGAAATAGTGGCAAACTTTCATTTCTTAATGTGCTAATAAGTGTCTGAAAAAGATTTGCCTTGTAGTGTATTTTCTTGTTCCTTTGGTTCCAGAAAGAAAATGTTGCATTTTCATATTTTGAGCCAAACAATTCAATTAGATCTTGTTGTTTGTTAAATTTAGTTTAAAGACAGCTAAAATATGCTCAAACAAAGATACATTTGATTATTTATTCACTTACTGTCCAAATTTTTACAGTGTATGTTTCAATCCTGAGTTAATTCTGCTTGAGATCTCGTTTAGACTTAAATCTGGTTAATTGTGGAGATTGTCCGGTTCAGATTTGGTTATGTGGTTTAACGCCGATTTGGACATTTGGTAGAGCAATAAAAATAGTTGGTATCACTATAGAAATACATTTTGGTACAACTACAACCGGCCCAGAAGCCATGGTCCTTGGTAAAATCTGGTCCTCTGGAAAAGAAAGTTGAATAGCCCTGCTGTAGGGCGTAAAAAAACTGTTTAATGGACTAAAAAGTGTGCACGGTAAAAGTTCTGGGGCTAAAATGTATCTTTTGATCTGATCATTAACGCCTTAGTGACGCTAAATACTCAAAAATGCAAAAGAGTTTATGCTAAAACAACAAAAGGACAGATAAGATCAATAATTTGGTCCCAAATCTTTTGCTGATTCACTTATTTTTTTCATTATTGTTCATTAAAAATCTTTGAAATCTAAATAAAAAAATGTGTCAACCAATACAAATTTTTGTCGAACTAGACTATTAATTGACAAAGAAGTACAGCAAAAAAAATTTCTGTAAAATGTCACATTGGTCTCACAAATGACATTACAACAAAACCAATGATATTTAACAGATTTTTGAATGAATGTACCTGTCGTATAAAAGTGAATGGGTCTAATAGAAATCAACAGGACGTGACCAGTTTGATTAGAAAGAGTCGACCTTTCAGTGCACACGACTCTCGCAGCCGACAAACACCACTGATGTGAGGATCCAAGGAGGTATCTCACATTTTCACATTTCCAATCAGAGAACAGAGATATACATGACAAACCTGGCTAGGGCTGCAAAACCTTATGCGTGTTTTTCAGTTTTCCAATCTATTTATCCGCTGGTTCATCAGTAGTCACCGGTAGGCCTGGGCGATACGGCAAAAAATTAACATCTTGATTTTCTTGGAGCCAGATCACGATTGTTGTGAACTGTTTGTTTTCCTTTTGTCTTTGAGGTAAACACAACTCACTATCAACAGCTAAATCCAGCTGTAAAATTCTGACCAATGTTGGCAGATATATTTCAGAGAGAAACAAGCAAACTCCGCCCTTCAATAAAAAGTTAATAAAAGAATCGATGAATTAGAACATTGTAGGGCTGGGCGATAAATCGGATTAATTCCATTAATTCGGAACTTTGAAAATGTGGAAAAAAAGCCAAATCGTAAAATCGAGGTCAGTCCGCTGTGATCCAGCCACGCGCACTGAGTGGACACCTTCAGCGGCTTTGTAGAGCTCTCCCTCGACTCTCACAAAGAACAGACGAACAGAAACCTTGTGCCTGTTTAGCGGAGCTTTTATTCACATAATAACAGCCGCGTGTAACCGTTCGGAGGTGGTGTATATAGCTTAATCTCTATAAGTTACGACTTTGTTATTTCTCCGCGGTGATTCAGCCGCTTTCAGCGCTTTAGACTCGCGGCAACTTTCTAGAAAAGTCCCGCGCAAAACCTAGCGTCTTTTTGATTTGTCTTTGCTGTTACACGAGCTGCTGCATGTGCTTTTGTGAGGTTTTCTCTGATAAAGTTAAAAGCAGGCTAGTGTCTCTCTCCCATGCTCTCTCCAAAGCAGCAGCCAGCAGGTCCCGCCCCTTTCCCCTCCGTGTGTGAGTAACCATGGCAACGCAGTTTGAGTGACAGGCAGGCAGGAGTGAGTGAGAAACACTCACAAACTTGAAACAACAAAATCATAATGATGATCTTAACCGTGCCTAATAGATGCAAATGCTAATAACAGTATAGCATATGCATTAGATGCAGCAGCAAAGACTTATTATTAGTTTTAATATGACTTAAAACAAGTTAATCTCATTGGCTCATTCTTTAAAGAGGCTTTAAAACATTATGAGTTCATAATAAAAAGCAGCAGTCATCAATGACGTAGAATAAAATCGATTAAAATCGAAATCGTCCAAAGAGGTCCAAAAAAAATCGAGATTTTATTTTTTGGCCATATCGCCCAGCCCTAGAACATTGTGTGCAAAACAAGTGTTGAAGATTTTGTTATATCATGTGTTTTTCTTTATTATGAATGACTTTTAGACATGAAAGCTAAAATTCCATGTTTCAGTTATATAAATTGATATATTTTAATAAATCAAACCTGAAAAAATTACAAAGATTCGTTCCTTTTTTTACTTAAAAGTGCAGTCCAAAAGAAACTTTAAAAAAGAAGCCCAAAGTCGCTATAAAACTTGGATTTGGAACTTCTGAGACTAAGAGTAATAGGTTGGAAAAATATAATTTATATTTGAACAGACAGATGCAGCAATCAGAGAAAAGGGAAATCACGATATGACGATTTCATCAAAAAAGCAGATTGTCACACAGATGAACTCACGATTCGATTTTTATCACAATATTGCCCAGCCCTGAGTCACGGACAAACTGGTGATGCAGACTCTGCAAACAAAGCTTCAAAAACTGCATGACTTGCTCTGTGACGTCTGACCCCTGACAGCCTCTTTTACACCAAACACACAAGAAGTTGCCAGACCGGTTTAAACAGGTTCTTTAAATTTAGAACTTATAATTTAAGGCCTTAAAGGGAACCCTGGTTATAAAGATAAACATGGCTAAAACACTAGTACTGGTCATGCTTATTAAAATAAATTACAAACAAATATGTAACTGCTAGGTCTGCACGATATTGAAAATTTCTGCGATATGCGATACAGGCTCTGAGATTGCGATATTCGATATTTTTGCGATATTTATTTTTCAATTAAGAATTTCTCTGTACATTTATTTAAAGTTGTTATTACACTATTAAAACGATGTGCATATAAACCGCACACGTTCAGTGGCTTAGTAATTGCTTAATCATTTTATTAACTTATTTTTATTGAGGCGCGGTCATGTTTTTAGGACGATTTTTTCCACTGCTTAGTTGCTGGTTGCTCTGAAAATCTGGCAACCGCAGTCGGTACCCCTACACACCTTATGCCTGACAGGTCACAGCTTTATCATAACTAGTTTTTGTGCATTTTCAATCTTTTTTTAAACCAACACAAATCACAAGAGTTGTTCTTAAGACGAGAAGACGAGAACGGAGTCAAACCACTCGGCGCTAAAAACGGATGAATAGTGCATAAAAATGTAATAAATTATTGCACATCCTTGCGATATGGATATTGCATGTGTCAATATTGCGATATCGATATTTTTTCGATACATTGTGCAGCCCTAGTAACTGCTAACTATTTTTTATAAAATTGTCATTGTTTATGTTGTTTTCAAGCCACTGGGAGCCGCCATTTTGGTTGATGACATAAAATAGTGTTTCCATGGTTACTCCCACAGTTTAATCTGTGAACAAAAACGCCACTGACAGTGTCCAGTTCTTGCCTCTTCTTCTTGATTATCTTCAGTTTTACTAGATTCCACATAATCGTTCTGTATTTGGCTCAAACTGACAAGGTTTAACCCAGGAATTTATGTTGCTTAGTTACCTGCTACTGCCTGTTACCATGACAACACTATTTTATTGTCATAACCGCAGCAAAATGGCAGCCTCCATGTCATTTTTTCATAACACTATTTTAATAAAACTACAAATACTTACAAGGTATTTGTCCTGTATTTATATAAGTGATGATATTATAAGTGTTTAGGATAAACATGTGATTATATCCAAGTTTCGCTTAAAGAAGTCTTTACTCTGCCCGTGTAGGTTGATTAGCAAACTGGAATGATCGACAGTAAAGTCGACCACTCACAATTAGAAATGATATAGATCTTAGACTTTTTACACTGGTCTTAAATTTCTAGTTTAAATTACTAATGTTTCTCCCGATCTCCTTCTCTTTGCTGCAGTTTTTCTCATCAGAGGACATAACGCAGGTTGATTAGCATTAACAGGAATGATCGACAGTAAAGTCGACCAGTCACAAACAGAACTGGGCGGACAAACAGTCTTATTGGTTTAGGTCGTTTAGCCTGGATTGGATATAGTCTGGTGTTTGTAAAAAGAGTGGATTCTTCTATTATTTTTGACACATTGAATACATTGAGTTGAGTATTTTTCTGTCTTTTTTGAAAATGTATTAGATCATTTACAGTTTTACCCAAAAACATGTTTTAGAAAAAGGATTGTGAAATACAACTCATGAGTATAGGTCTTATTTTTGTGTTTGGTGTTCTTAAAAAGATCTTACGTTTGAGCTTTCAACTCCTGTAGTGATTCAAAGAGCCGCAGGTTCAGACCCGAGACCCTGAACTAGACTCACAGCAGTGGATATATTTGTTCATTGTTGTGTCTGTCATACTTTTGCGTTTTTCTTCTATAGTAGAAACAAAGACACTTCATGTTTCTAATTATTTAAAACAATAGTGTGTTTTTGCAGCCTCCCTCCACAAATCTGTTCAGTGCTGCTTTTCTGTTTGGCAGTTGTCACGAAGGGTTAAATCCAGAATATTATTTCTCGCGGTGCCAGTTTCAATAACATTTGGTGTCCGTCTGTTGTCTGTGCTTTATTTTTCACACTCACAATTTTAACCGTTTCACACTTTAGTTACTGTCGCTCGTCCAATTCTACTTACTCTGCAAACTTCACTAGAAACATTTAGAGATGTCAGGATTATTGAGCTAATACAATGATTTTATTCAGTTTGTTGGTGAACACTTTTGTGCCATAAGTGATTGTAGAATTTGAGTTCATTTACTCACAGATATAATTGAATAAATTAACATTCATGGAATGTTCAGAGCAAGTGTCTCATCAAAAAAAGAAAGCAAAACAATCATCATTGCCAATGTAAAGGGTATTTCACACCAACACAACCCCAAGTCGCTGTCGATAGGGAGGAGCATCGCAGGGTCTGTTCACGTCTCTTTGGGGCGCACCGATGTGAAAGAACATTCAGACAAACACGATCCACACAGCCAACAGTCGCCAAACAAATGCCGAGTGAGCATGCGCGTGATGCAATTCTTGACGAAAATGACGAAACATAAGTTGCACGCGAGTAGTAGTTGTCGAACTTTGACGGCAAACAGATGTTTCTAGTCTTACCTCACGGATTAAGCTCAACTCGTATTTCCCTCCACAGTCCAGCCTTCGTACTGCGGTCCCCGTAACTCTCCCGGTTTTCCTCGATCCAAATAGTAGCCATTCTTCTTCGTAGTTACGTCCTGTTTGACCCTGTGTAAATAACAACAATCCATGCTCGGCTACTGTTTTTCCGTAAGCGTTCTTTTCGGTTTTACACACTATATTCCTGCGCACTGATTCACTGGTTCTCCTGTGACCATGGGCCAATCAAACAGCTGCATTTGCGGCAACTGGCGACACCGACTTTACCTGCAAGTCTTCAAAAACCCGCCTCCATGACTTGCTCCGCGCTCCTCTGACCCCGACAACCACATTACACCAAACACACGTGAGCCGCCTGTCGGCAAAGTTGCCAAACTGGTTCAGACGGGCGACCCTCGGCTTGGTGTGAAAGACCCTTTAGTTTCATGAACTATTAACAACATTACAAACTACTTTCAGTGTTCCTGCAACTATTCAAGTGAAATCTTGCCTTGGCGCCACCACCAAACCTTTTTATTCCTGAATATACTTCTGTAATAAGGATGGAAAAGAGTTTGAAAATCTTACGAATTATGCAGCGATCAAATAGAAAGGCCAAAATAATAAAAGCGAAAGTTGTGCGAGTGTGTGGAAAGAATCTTTAGAGATTCTATTTTTCCCAGAGGTCTCAGCGGTCCGATGCGAGTCATAGTATTTTTGCGGAAATCGAGGTAAATCTGCGCAACTTTGGGCAAATACGAACCGCAGTGGACTGGAGCTGGTGCACAAGGCACTTTGCAATAAACTTGCGTGTGTCCCCAATCAAACTCGTCTCGCAGCGGTGTACGGGAGGCTTTACTGTTCAGATGTTTATAAAAAATATACATTTAGCACCAACAACAATAACTTGTTTTAAGCGTAATTTATTATGGTTTATTTGTGTTAAGTAAAGCGTCCCAGTCTTCTTCTGGACAGAAACCTAGCATTAGTCTAATGTAGTAGTCTTGAAGTAGAGCTGCTCTATTATAATGGAAAAACTCATCACGATTATATAAAGAATAATTGAAATCATGATTATTCAGACGATTATTTGCTTAGAAAGAGTGCAAAGCATTAGCGTTCCTTACATGCAGAAAGTGAAGAGATCAAATGAAATGGGTGAGATATCTTATAAGAATGAATCGTAAATGTATTCTACAATTGTAAAAAAAACAGTCTAATTTTACAATTCAAGGAAATATCTGAGCTCCTACAAACTTTTGAGTCACGGTCAATAATCACGATCGCTCGATTACACAAATGTTATAAACAATTACAGCAATAATAATAATCATTGCACAACCCTGTCTTGAAGGCAGTGTAACTTTTGAATTTATGAAGGAAGTATATGACATATTCTCTAATACCTGAAGTATTTAGACCAATAAATCATTTACATTTGTTAACATGTATGATTTAGAACTACAATATAGATACATATATTCTCACCAAGATTCAAATTGTTTGGGGCCTTCACACAGAAATACTAAAGCTTCAACTTTTTTAATAGAAAATTATCATCTTAAATGCTCTTAATACTGATTTGCCAATGTATCTCATGTGAAATATCTAGTTTTAAGTTCAATTATAAAAATTACTTCTAACTTGAAATCCGTTTTTCAAGTTAGAAGTATTTTTTTTTTTTTTTTTTAACTTTACATAGACTTCAAAGTCTGTGTATAGTAAGTCAATTATTTGATCACTAATTTAGTTGACGATTATTAGAATAATCAGTTAGTTATGATTAAACGATTAATTTGTAGCAGCAGTGACATCTCTAGTAACATTACATTCTTTATACATGTTTTGTGTGTCACTCATGAACGTGGACAGATATTATTGCAGTTTTATGGTCACTTGAGGCGACTTGTCACAAACCACCTCCACATTAGTCGTGGAGCTGAGTCAGAGTCAGTGTGCGGCGGCCATTTTGGTGAGCGCACAGATGGAGCAGGACCACAGTCAACTCCAGACTGACTGAGCTTCTGAGGCAGCTGCTCGAGAGTTTCTGTTCACGTCAAGAGTTTCACTGCCGGCCAGAGCAGAGCAAGACAGCGACACACGAGTTTTAAAGAAACAGGAAGATTTTGCACTGCAGCGCGATGACGGTCAAACTTAACTTTGTGTTGCATTAAATTGTCTTTTATTAACTTATTTTAGAATTTTACTTGTGTTAGTTTTCAACACTAAACATAATCAATTGAATTCCCCTAACTAACCTCTGGATTAATCGATTGTTTAGAATACAAAAGTCACCTGAAACCAGATGTATGCAGTTTGAGATTTTTCTAAAAACTATTACTATAGTACAAAACATCTCACAATATCTAGATTCAGATACAATATATTGCGATGCAGTTTTACTAATAAGTGCAATATTTCTCCTGTATTTAATGAAACCAACTAGATGAATGTCTTCAAAATGACAGATTCAAAAGGCCACAGCAGCTTTTAAAGCCTGATCCTGTCAAATCTCAGAAGCAGGTTGGGCCTGGGAAGTGTGTGCAGAGTCGGCCCTTTTGGCACTTTAGGCAAGATTCAATTGGAGCCCCGCCCCCCAAACACCATTTTATTTCTTTTATTTATTATTTTTCATAATTAGTGTTTGAATAGTTTGAATTTTTGAAGAAAATATAACACAATTTTTCTATTATTTGTAATATAAACAGTTTGTTTTATGACACTTCTACCAACATGTTCGTTTGGGCGATTAAATCTGCAGTTCTATAAGTTAATCAACTTTTTGTGGACATAAGGAATATATGTCCTATTGAGACAAAATAAAAGCTAATGAGCTTATGAGTGGTAAACATGATTTTCGTTTTTTAGAGCTGCAATTTGGCGCTCTCACCACCAGATGACACCATATTGAACCGCCTAGTTTGCCTATGCCCAGGGACAGCCCTGAGTGTGTGGATGGAAGACCGCTGCAGCCTCAGGAGCCACAGTGAAAGCGGCACAATAACACTTGTTGCGTCCTTGGGCAAGACACTTCACCCTCAAAACCTTGTATAGGTCTGGCATGTGCGTTAATGCAAACTATGGAGTTGCAGATGGAGCCAAATGGCAGCCTCGCTTCTGTCAGTCTGCCCCAGGGCAGCTGTGTCTTACCTCTAACGAGTGGTAAGACACAGCTGAATGAACAATGCATAATGTGAAGCATCTTTGAACGTCTTAAAAAGTGCCATATAAATGCTCTTTAACAGTTTCTCTCTAATTAAGAATTTATTTTAAAACAAACATATTTTACAAAATTACAATCAGTCAGAGAACTGCAGTTTATCACAAAAGTAAATGTCATTAACGTGTTGCGGTACATGGTTTACAATTGATACAATAAAATACTCAAAATTGTGCAATAATATAGTGTGATATAATACTGTATATTGTCGCAGGTCTAATTTTCACCAGCTTCATGTCCTGAACTTCTGTGTCACTGACGAGGTTTTAGTTCCACGCTTCACTGTTCCATCTGATCCTCAAACCCTCTTCTCTCTCTTTCCTCATTTAACAGCCTTTCTCTCTCTCGCTCTCTCTGCCTCTCTCTCACAGTCTCTATCTCGCCCTCTCTCTCTCTCCCCCTCACCCTTCCCTTCTATCTCTCTCTTTAACGAGCTCCGGTCACTCGGTTCAAACTCACTCAAATATTTAATTCATGCAGCGGAGATCGTACCAGAATAGACAGTAATGACCAGAGATCCGGACAGACGGCAGCACCGAAACCCCGACTCCTCAACATTAAGTCTCCATGGCGACCTGAATCTGCACTGAAACACATTTAGGAAGTTTTGGAGCTGATGATTTCAGATTGGAAGATTTCATTTGTGTTAAAATTAGCCTGAGAACTGCTCTTGTTTCTACTCTTTTCTCATTCCACAAGAAGTTTAACCATTCTGTTTATTTAGACTATAAAGCAAATGTTCTTTTTTTGTACTAGTAGATATTGCTCAGTTCTAACTTATTAGTTCGTGCTTCTAAGGCTGCATTTGCAACACACTTTTGATTCGGATCAGAATTTGTTTGCCTGGATAGTTTGGTTCAATTGGGTAATGGTGAACGCGTAAACGAACTCTGATCCGGTCTAAATTTTCAAAATCTGGTTCGGTTGGAGGGGTCGGTCTCGGCTCGGTTGAATCGAGCTCTGGAGCGGTTCGTTTGTTTTGTAAAGCAAACGAGCCGAGAGCGAAACAAAACCAGGAAGTGAACACTGACGTGATCCAGGCTGAGACGCATGTGAGGCTCAGAATCACAACAAACAGCCTGTGTGAGATCGATAATGTGACAAATAATACGCAAAAACACATGAAAGTAACAAGAGAAGAGCAGTGACCGATTCAGTTATAATTAATTGTGATCACATGACCGTTTGTCTTTGGTTTCTCCCGGTATTTACAAAAATAACAAGGCTATAAATCTCAGATGGAACTAAACAACAGAAAGTAACACTACAGCTCACATTGCTGTGGAGAAAATGGTCTATATTCCTCCAAAAATGCCTAGCCCTCCTCTCTCGTCTTCTGAAGTGAAAGTCCATGTTGTCTGCGCTCCAACACGTCGTCTGTAACTCACTCTGGTCTTGTTAATGTGAGATAAGTTGTGAGATAGATCCATAAAAACAAAATATAAAGTCCAGCATTGTGGGATTTTTTTTGGGGGGGCAGCTGTAGTCGCTGATGTAGTTACTTACTTACTTACTTACTTGCTAGTCGCTGATGTAGCAGAAGCTGTGTGTCTTCTTTGCTGTTTGTGTGACATGTTTCTGTCCCACAGCGGCGACTACAGGCCAAAGGCAGATGTGTCTCTCTACTAGGAATAGAAATCAAAAGAAAACTTTGAAAATCGTTCGAAGTATCGATTTGCTTTGCTCATGCAGTCACTGACTTACGCACACACTCTGTAGTTGTATAATACACACAATAATACAAGAATAGTCACAAAGTTTGATGAAGCAAAGTGTAAACTTGTGCCAGACCTGACTGAATGTGCTTTATTATGTTGCGTTAACAACTGATGGGTTAAAAAATCGAAAACTGAATCGAATCGTGACTTAAGTGAATCGTCCCATCCCTAGTCTCGACTGCGCAGGTTCGATTAGTAAAAGTGTATTGTGAACGCAAACCGAGCCAGTTTGAGAGAGAGACAATGTCGTAATTTTGGTTCCCATTCCAGCAGAGTCCAGTTCAGTTTGTATTGTGAATGCAGCCTAAGATTTACTGATCGCTTTTGTAACTGTCCTCGTGTCTGTGCTTCAGGCCTTTAGCTCCAGTCATGGCCCAGACCTCGAGTATCCACTATGAGCCTGTGGCGGAGATCGGCGGCGGGGCGTACGGGACGGTGTACAAGGCCCGGGACACGGAGAGCGGAGAGTTTGTGGCTCTGAAGAGTGTCCGAGTTCAGACGGATCAGAACGGACTTCCCATTTCCACTGTGAGAGAAGTGGCTCTGCTGAGGAGGCTGGAGCAGTTCGACCATCCCAACGTCGTCAGGTGAGCAAACAGGAAGTAAAACAAATAAAACAAATGTTAGGTGAGCAAACCGGAAGTAAAACAAATAAACTACTAATGTTGTTAGGTGAGCAAACAGGAAGTAAAACAAATAAAACAAACGTCGTCAGGTGTGGGTTCTTATAAAGTCTAAAGGAAAGTCTTAAATTGAAACGTCTGACTTTAAGGCCTTAGAAAGTCTTAAATCTGACAACGCAGGTCTTAAACTTTTTGCACAGGTCTTTAGATTTAGATTTCTGATCTGTGTCACTACATTTTTTGTCGGAGAACAGGACAGGCCGATTGGATGACAGGAATGTACATTTACACTTGGTAACTGGTTCATATATGTAGGTCAATACTGACCACCCACTTTCTGGTTCAGTAAGTACGAGCTTCCATTAGAAATCTCCATAGAGATTCAAAAAACTTTTCAATAAATGTTATAAAATGTCCTCCGGGTTAATCAGCTTTGTGGTGATCCAAGAGCATAAAACCCACATTTATGTTTAAATTCTTTTTCTGCAGCTTTATAAACTACAAAGTTATTAAGACATTTTGCAGAATTTTAAGTCATAGATGTGCTTTTTAGACTGAAAACAACCATGCTGTGGAGTTAGCACATAGCTGGATAGCCCGCGATAAGTCTTTAAACTGTTAATATTTGAATTTTTCGAAAACTCTATGGGAGATTATAATGGAGCAATTTACTGAACTAAGGCGATCTTCCACTGTTGAGCTCCATTGAATTGTAACCTCACAAAACCATTTCCTCATATTTTATTAACCTTTATGTCAACAGACTCCACAGAGACTCTTCTTTATCAGTTTCAATTGTGTTTTGATCCTTAAGTGTCACTTTCATTAGAAAATCAATGCAGTTAGTTTATGTGCAAGTAACCTGAGTTACTCAGATTGTAACTAATATCTTATGGCCAGCATTTAATAAGTAATGAGCTACACTGTTTAGTGAAACAGGAAATATATTACAGTTACTAGTGACTTCTGTTGCACCCAACATCCATATGTGAGGTGTGGTTGTTACCGAGCAACCACACTCACATATGAACCTAAATCCACCATAAAAGACACTGAAGTTACAATTTGACAAATGATTACAACCTGTAACGCTTTAGTTTTATCAGTGATTGCTTAATCTCCAGGAAACTGTCAGTTGTGTAAATTGTCTTCGCATTTTGACGACAAATATGAAAGGATTCTGGTAGAACTCTGTTTACTTCCTGTAATTTTCAACTTTTGTCCACTTCTTAATATTTTGCTACTTATCTGCTGTAAAAGTATTATGCTAAAAGTATGATAAGGTGTAATAATTACTAGAAGAACTATCAAACCAAACTTAGTCAAAATGAGGAGAAATGTGTTGAACCTAAAGACAGCAGCACATGTGAGTGAGTTTACTGAGTTTTAAACAGTTTTTGAATAAAACAGAAACTCTGATGGAAGCCAATATTTATTATTTAAAGTCATTATATTTATTTATTTTAAATTTCAGGTTAATGGACGTTTGCGCGACCCCGAGATCGGACCAAGAGACTAAAGTCACATTAGTGTTTGAACACGTGGACCAAGATCTGAAAACATACCTGGAGAAAGCGCCTCCGTCAGGCCTGTCCCCAGAACGCGTCAAAGTAAGTCCCACAATGCACCAGTGAGTTATTATTTTGAAGATGAAGTCTATTTATATCACTATTGTTGTCCGTTTGCCTGTTTGCTGTTGAACAATCTGCTTCTGTATTTTTGACCAGTGACTGTTTCTGATTGTGTTAATGTTTCATGTTTTTCTAACATTTGTAACATTTGTTGAATTAACAATAGTGAAGTCCTCAGAGACGACTTTACAAAGATAAAATTAGCAATGAACAAAAATTAAATGGTAATCTATAACAACTACCAGAAAAAGTAAAATAACTATGACTATCCAAAAGTAGCAGTTATAATTAAAGTATATACACTGCAGTTAAAGGTGTTACACTAGATAGTTGCCTTCTTTAAAAGTAAAACATAAAAGTGTTAATTGATCCTGTGCATAGAAGCTGTCAGACTTTAGCATTAGCATTCACAGACAAACATCTTTTTATAAACTCACTTTGGTGAAATATTCTCTTAATTTGTAAAGTATTTAAGCAGTGAAGCCCCATAGAAATGAACTAAACGGGAAATGGACATGCCAACAGGAAGTTAGCATTTTTGAAAATAAACAAGCCAACTGACTTCTGTGCACAGAGCCAATTGTAATCTCTGTACAGTTCATATGTTTGTGTTTACTTATAGTGAATTCTCGTCCACCAAACACGCCTGATTGTGCTACCCCTCCATAATATTAAACTTAAAACAAACACTTGTAAAAAGAAAATGATAAATACAGCATATTTCTGTGTTGTTTGTCCTCGTAGCTGTTGCTGTAGTCAAACGTTTGCGCAGAAGCTTCAAATTTTGACTCAAATTCAGACTCTGACCAATTACAAGCAGGCATGTCCAAACTGTGGCGCGGGCGCCAAATGTGGCCCTTGGACAATATCTTGCTGGCCCAAGTCCAGACTGTGGCCCACAATATCTTGTTGGCCCACAGACTCTGCTAAATTGGCTCAGTTTGAGTCCGCTGTTATAGAGAAAATTCATAATCAAAAACAAGAAATTAAATCATTTCATGGAAATTTGTGAATTGTTTTAGAGAAATCATGTGAAATTAGGGCTGGGCGATCTGGGAAAAAATATAATCACGATTTTTTTTCTCACATCGATCGATCTCGATTTTCGATTCGATTTAGCTTAACCTTTTCAAAAACAAATGAAAAATGCCATTTATAAACCAGGGCTTAAAGTTCTCAGTCACTGTGACGGACTTCAGTCAATTAAAAAAATAGGATCATTTGCCTTAGTGATATTTTCTTAAACGTTTATCTGACAAGTGGCTACTGTATCTAACATGGCCCGTTAGGCGTTCTGTCGATTTATTTGCATTAATAAGTGTATTCTTTGTCCAAATCCAACAAGGTAATAATAGTAACATATCATTCATGGCCAAGAACTGCACCTGTAAAAAGCAGAAGAAATTCCTCTAAAATCCACCAAAATGCAGGAAATTACTTCTGTTTTCAGCAAAAATTTCCAGGGGAGGACCCCTGACCCCCTTTTATACAAGAGTTTGACCTATACATGTTTCTCATCTCAACTCAAAATTTCTCATCACAAGTTTCTCCTTATTACATCGATCTCAATTCTCAATTATCTTAACCAAGCTGTAAATAATATAAATAAAATCAGAACTATTTCCTTCAAACATAGATGCCACTGTATTATTACGATTAAAATGCAACTAAAATCTTGACTGCAAAAAAATTGTCAGTCAAATTTTTTTTGCTTTAACCCCTGTCATAAACATAAATGAAACTAAAACTTTTATGTTCCATTTATTAGATTTTTTTGAAGCTTTATATCATTATTCTGTCTCTAAAATTGACTTTTGCTCCAAACTACACATTTTTATTGACAAAAGTTCGGTTTTCGATCTTTCGATTCAAAACCCACCACCAAATAATTGGTGGTGGGTTTTTTCGATTAATGGCACAGCCCTATGTGAAAGTCATGGAAAACTTTAACTAAAGTCTGCACGAACCCTGTCTGTAAGAATCTAGAATTTAGTCGTCTTATAGGCTGAAAGTTATGGTAGTAGTAGATCAGGGATATAATGATATGCAAATCTCACAATACGGTATTTTTTTAATATAAAGAACACAATACAGTATTTATCATGAAATCATCTCACGGGCTCACGATATTGAGATTATGCAAAAAATTATTAAACATTAAAGTCATATTTTCCAGTCATTCTTTTATATCATTGTATGATTTTTTTTTTCTTTTTGGGTTTTAGACTAAATTACTCTCCCACAATATCAATTTTAAGGTTTTGATTCTTTGTTCATTTATTTGTTTAGAATTTGATCTTTTTTTAGTGTGTGTTAATGTTCTGATCTTAGAGCTATTTTTGATGCGAGTTACACTGTTTAATATCGTCAGGCGAAGACAACGATATATTGGGACAATTTTGGTATCACAATATCACGATTTTACCAATATTGTTACATCCCTAATTAGATTATTTATGAAAGAATAAACATAATAGATTTTCTCCCCTGCCGTAATCTAGTTTTTATCTTTACGTAACCTGCTGGTGTTGTTTTGTCCAGGACATGATGAGGCAGCTGTTGTGTGGTCTGGTGTTTCTTCACTCAAACTGTGTGATCCACCGGGACCTGAAGCCGGAGAACATCCTGGTCACGAGTCAAGGACAGATCAAGCTGGCCGACTTTGGACTGGCTCGGATCTACAGCTGCCACATGGCCCTCACTCCTGTGGTAAATAAGAATAATATTAATAATACGTCTTTATGCTCTGTTTGTGGAAAATCTGACTCCTGAGAGAAGTTATCTGAGCTCAAAGCTGAGCCCTCTACTACGAAGCTAGGTTTGGGGTTTAGCGAGGCAAGTTCTGGGTTAAACCTGGCCTGGCGGTCCTACGAAACTGGATCACTTCCTATCGGTACAGATCTCTATGGCAACATGCGGCAAACTCATAACCTGCTCCAGGCCAGGATAAGTTCCCGAATAAGTTAAAAAGAAGAGGCGCTGGCCAATCAGAGACGAGAATTTAGGCGTTTGTGAAGAGAGAGAGAGATGAGAGAGAGAGAGAGCAGCGGAGAAATGAGGAAATGCGAAAGTCACAGCGTATTCTTTTATATCAATTCGATGCGCACGTAGCGCATTTATAAAGAGGAGCCATGAGATCTATTTAATATTTCGTCATGTCTGCACATTTGTGCTTTAGTCTGTTGTGTCCATGCATGACTTATAAATAAACCCTTTAGTGTAACTTCTGTGTCTGTGATTGGTCGTTTAAATGCAGACTTCACTTGAGCTGCAGCGCGTTTCCTTCACTTAGATTTTAATACTCGTATATTTCGCTTCATGATTAACGTTTCCTCACGTTTGAAGCCCGCAGCTCGATTGTTCTGATTGGTCAGTTTGCGTTAACCCCGCCCCCTGCTCCATGACAGATCCAGTTGTGAACTCGTTTCGTAGGGCAGTTTATCCAGAGAGGCTCGTGTCTGAGTTTGTCAACCCGGGTTAGAGAAACTTCTCCAGGATAAGTTCAGCGACGTTCGTAGTACAGACCACAGGTGTAAATGTAACTTAAGTCAGTTTCATGCTTGTCAAATCAAAGCATCAGTGAATTATGCTGTGTCTGGTGGTGTAATGTTGTGTTTCTGTGTGTGTTTCTGTGTGTGTTTCAGGTGGTGACTCTGTGGTACCGCCCCCCGAGGTCCTGCTTCAGTCCAGTTACGCTTCTCCTGTCGACGTCTGGAGCACCGGCTGCATCTTCGCCGAGATGTTCAGGAGAAAGTGAGTCCAACAAACACAAATTACAAGTCACATATTCTTTACATTATACTCTAGTGATCTTTTAGTCGTGTGAGGATGTTACAACCTGACTGAAAACCAGGGATCGTACAGACATGAAAATATTTAAATCTAATTTCCTGGATTTGGGAAAGTTTTTTAATTCTGCTGCTTTTAAAAAAGTTTTGGAAAATTAGAAAATATTTTTAGTTGAAAAATAGGATAATTCCTTCACTTCAGCACACAGGGTTCGTACAGTCATGAAAAACCTGGAAGAGTCATGGAGAATTCAAATCTAATTTTCAAGCCCTGGAAAAGTGTTGGAATTCTACTGGTTTTGGAAAATTTAAAAAACAAACAAAACAAAAAGATGTGAATAATAAGAATAATGCATTCCATTCAACACAGTACTGTGCTTTTGTTTGAAACTAAAACAATGCGTTTTGAAACTGTTGTAACCAAAAAATGTTTGAAATAAAATTAGTGCATTTAGGTCTTAATTATAATAATATAATTTGAAACTTGTGTGTGAATAAAAGGTTATGGATATGTTGGGAGTTGTTTTGGAAAAGTTTTTGAAAAGTTATGGTTAAAATAATCTGTACAAACCCTGGAAAACATGCCTGAAGTTGTGTTTTGATACTTTAATGCAGGGGTGCCCAAAGTGGGGCCCGGGGGCCAAATTTGGCCCGCCAGATGGTTTAATTTGGCCCGCGAAGGGATGTTCAGGTTTGTTAAGACTAACTGTTTGATTAAATTTTGTGTTGAAAAGACTATCAAATGACAACATTTAAGTATAATCTCTTAAAATGAGTTAATAAAAGATAAATTAATCTTCATCTTTCCTTAAAATGTTTTTTTAAATGCCGAACAAAATTATGTTTGGCCCTTGGCACTCTTTAATGCAATAAATTTTGGCCCGCGAAGCAAAAAACTACAAATTTTGGCCCACCAATGAAAAAAGTTTGGGCACCCATGCATCTTTTGACTTCAACCCTTTACATACCTGTAAACAGAGGCAATGATTGTGAAATATTAATTTCTACTTTTAAGTAAAGTCAATTTTGTTGGTTTATCGTATATTTACAGAATACTTTACAGGCCTATCCAAGCTGCTATCATTGTATTATTATTATTATTAGTGTGAATCTACATTCATTTTAAAGCGGTTAAGTCTTTTTTTTTCTTTACTACGTTAGTGTGGACCCAGTCTGTTTCCCTGAAGTCCTGATAAACATGTCATTGTGAGGTTTTCTGAGGTTACATTATGCTGCTGACTCTTCAACTCGCTCAGTGTCTCCCTCCAGTGGCTCATCTGTGTCACTGCATGAAACACAGCAGCCAGATTGTTACATGAACATTTTATTTGTGTCTGAAAAAATCATAAAGCCAGTCACAGTCAGAGGTGCTAGAAAAAAAGACAATATTTTAGAGATGAGCTTGTGTAAGACGGGTTGGAAGTACAGTTTGGCTGCAACAGCAACAAAAACTAATTGATTATTATAATAATTGTCAGCCAATAAGATTGAATAATCGGTAATAATCGTTAACCGATCTTTATCTAGCAGGACGGGGCAATTATGTTTTCCTGTGTGCCATTGCCATTATATAAATATATATTTTGAATTATTTATTCGGCTCTCATTTTTCATAATTGTGGTTAAAGTTACAACAAAAATGTCACAAAAAGACACACACAAGACAAGACAACACAACAAGGGACTAATGAGTTTTTGAAGTTGTATCTCGGGAAGATTTCTGGGGAATAAGCAGCATTATGAAACACTAAAGGTCACGATTTGTGAATGTTGATTTGTCTTAATTTATTTATTCATGTTTGTATATATTTTCTTGACCTTTCAATTTCTGCAGAAACACTGTTATTATTAATATTATTTTTATTTATTTTTCTTTTTAAGTTATGTATTTTATTATCAATTTTTTTGTTGTACAGTACAGACCAAAAGCTTGGACACACCTTCTCATTCAAAGACTTTTTTGAACATTGTAGATTCACACTGAAAGCATCCAAAACTATGAATTAACACATGTGGAAGTAAAGTAAACAGCCAAAAAGTGTGAAACAAATGAAAATATGTCATATTGTGGGTTATTTTGCTTTGATTACTGCTTTGCACACTCTTGGCATTCTCTAGATGAGCTTCAGGACATAGTCACCTGAAAAGCTCTTCCAACAGTCTTGAAGGAGTTCCCAGAGATGCTTAGCACTTGTTGGACCCTTTTGCCTTCACACTGTGGTTCAGCTCAGCCCAAACCATCTGGATTGAGTTCAGGTCTGATGACTGTGGAGGCCAGCTCATCACTCTCCTTCCTGGTCATTCATGGTGTTTATATCTTCAGTTTGAATCTACAATGTTCATAGTCATGAAAATCAAAGAGACTCTTTGAATGAGAAAGTGTGTCCAAACTTTTGGTCTGTACTGTATGTGTCTGTTTATCCTTTCTCATTACTACATTTTTCAAATGTTTTTTTTATTAATTTATTTTTTGTAATTTTTTTTATTTTGTCCTTTTTCTCTTCCCCAATTCCTTCATATTTTTTTTCTTCTCTGAAAAAATAATACATTTGCTAAACATAAAAAAAGAAAATTGGAGCCTAATTGCATCTAATAAATTTTTATTTGATTTGGATTATTTGTCCAGCCATCTTTTCTGGTCACATATTGTTATTTATTACTATTTTGTTTTGTTTTAGTGATTTTTTAAGCCACAAATTCTCAAAAAAGTATTAAAAATTGATGACTAAGTTTGAAACCATGAGAAGTGCCCCCTGGTTTAAACAGATTGATTAATCAAAAGAATCAGATTGATTAATCAAAAGAATAATAATTGCCCAACTAGTTTATTATCTAAATAATAATTAGTCACAGCACAGACATTACTTCGACCGGCATTAGCTGGTTTAGAGCGGATGTGGTGCTTCATGTGTTAACTACAGTTCAATTATTAAAAGAATTCAGAATTCATTGCTAAGTTGTTGAGTCATTTTGTTTTTCCAGGCCGTTGTTTTGTGGAGATTCAGAAGTGGATCAACTCAGCAAGATTTTTGAGTGAGTGAAAGATTTTTATAAACTATTATTTTTAAATTATGCGAACAAAAGAAGATTCTAATGGTGTGTCTTTTCTGTGAATGTGCTCAGCGTGATCGGGCTTCCCTCTGAGGAGAAGTGGCCCTCTGACGTGACTCTCTCCAGGAAAAACTTTCGCCCGGTTCCTCCCAGACCCATCACAGACGTGGTCCCGGAGATCGACTCCCAGGGCGTCCAGCTATTACTAGTAAGATTTACTTCAGCTGTGTAACTTTTCTCCTTATCTGCTTTTGTCTTTTTGAAGTAGTGTTGTTTCCCAGAACAAACGTCGTGATCAAAGACAACAGAAATGATAAAATACATTAAAATAATAGTAACAAATAAATGACATTGGGGATAGAATAAACCTGGTCTGGGCAACTCGTCGATTGCAATTTACCAGTCGGTTGCACCGTTAAAACGAATCAACTTGCAGCAAGTTGATCGGGAGACTGTCATAATACAAACAGAGGTTGTGTTTTTGCAGCCAATTTGTCTTCAAAACAACAATGCACAGTACTGGAGACAGTAAAAAAAAATGGTCTATTATATAGCGCTTTTCTACCTTTCCAGGCACTCAAAGCGCTTTACAATCTAGCATCCACTCACCCAGTGTACGCAGACACTGAGGCAGTGTGGGTTAAGTGTCTTGCCCAAGGACACAACGACATCTACTCCTGTCGTCCCACTGTGGCACCTGGTGTTCTAACGGTCTCCCATCCAAGTACTAACAGGCCCTTTCTTGCTTAGCTTCTGAGATCTGACGGGATCAGGCTTTGACAAGCAGGTATGGCCAGTAACATGAGTACCGCTGCCGCTGCCGCTTGCACCGACAATGGCGCACAAGAATGTGCAGGAGAGGAGAAGATGAAAAAATCAAGGTAAAGGGTGAAAACAGGAGAAGAGCGAGAGTAGGAGGAGCTCGCATGCAAACACGTGATGCATATATACATGAGGGAGAAAAAGAAGAGGAGAGGGAGTGGAAAAGGAGAAGAGAGAGCAGGAGGAAACAGGTGAGGAGTGTCAAGGTCTTACCCACTTACTCTGTTTATCCTAAATTTAAGAGTTCATCGCAAGTAATTTTTGCATGGTAAATAATTAAAAACAAGGAGAGACAAACTAGAAACAATAGTTAACAGTGCTTTTAAGTGAAAAAAATCTTTGCTTTTTCTACAACTTGACCAAGAGGCATACCTTCATACTTTAAGTGTATTTTGCTTAACCTTTCCAGTTGCTTCATAGTTTGTTTTATATTGAACAAAAAGGAATTTTTCTAGAAAAAGTGTCGTCTCTTCAACCCTACGCTGGAATGTTTATGTTTATTGCACATGCTAGCCTATCCAAACTGCATAATTTTTTTCACTTCTACCTAGTTATGCCATACAGCATCACTTTGCATTAGTGACTATGCTCGCAAATGTTTATATAGAGGATTTGCTTCAGATTTCGGCAGAACACCGGAGTTTGTTGGCCTTAAGTCAAACAATGTATTACTATGGCAACGACCACTAGCTCTTGTTTGGTGAAAAACCAGCACCAGCTCTGAAAACATAAGCCCGTTGGCGATCGAGTCGAGTCATAAAAACATGACCATCACAATTTCCAATGTGAAGCAAACGGTTTGACTTTAGACAGTTTGACTGAGCTGATAAAACTGGACCACAAACATAATCTGAGCCTCCACACAGAGCTTCACCCTGTTTTTAAAGGAAACATGACACAATCTCATGCTCTGTCTGCTGTGGTCATCTTTGTGAGAAATATTTACTTTAGTTTTACATCAATTTGTGAAGAAAATTTGACAAAGTTAAAAAAAATAGCAGGTCGGATAAAAAAAGCGATGATGTAGTTTATCAATTGTTAAGAGCTTCAGTGTGAAGAGGGAACAGAGGCGTAGCTCACAAAGGGAGGAACAGAGCTTGGGCCCCACTTGGAAACACGGACACCAAGTGAAGTGTTATCATCTATTAATAAAAAAAAAAAAAAAAAAAAAAACATAAATTGACTAATTAATGGGCTGTTTTAGAACAAATGTAAAAGTTTGTTCTAAGACAGCCCACTCCAGATTTAGGTTAATATTCCTCTTTATTGTGAGGAATATTATTTATAGGGCTGAAGTCGACCACAGAAATTCTTGTCCCATCAACCGATTAATCGACTAAAAAGGGGACGTGAAAAAGGCTCTGAAGCTAAAAGTAGAGTTGTCAAAAATATTGCAAATCAGTGCTGAAATTGGTGTCGAAATTAGATATTAACTTGAACAAATACCGATAACATTAACAGGACAAAAATAAATAAAAAAAATCTGCAAAGGAAAAAAAACAAACAAAAAAACATCACATTTTCTGAAAAGTTTGTAAAATAATCTTGAGTTTCATCAAAATTTATTTGATCCTACAGTATACTTGCATTTTGTCTTGAAAATGTTAGTCAATTGTGTAAAAATCTAGATTCAAGTTTATTCCTTATTATCAAAATCGGGTTGGACGTTTTAGTTTGTGACAACTCTGCAAGAAACTTTGCTCAAAAAGACTAATAATATTCTGTAGTTCATGCAAAAACTATAGTTTATGCCGAAAATGAAAAGGAAACAGTGTGTTTATATTAAAAAGTCAGTTCAGACCAATGTTTCTGTTACTGTTGAATACAAATTCCTTATAATCTAAATAAAGAATTAGTCGACTAATAAAATTTGGTCGACCAAGACTCCATCGTCCAATTAATTGATTAATCGACTAAAAAACTACAGCCCTTATTATTTAACCTACAATTATATTTTCTGTCGGTTTGTATATATTTTATACTGTAGACTATAATTAAAAAAGTCAATTTAAATGATGCTTTGACTTGACTGATTAAGGTCTGTCGATAAGATTAAAGGGCCCCCAAAGCTGATTTTTTTTCTTAAAGCCCCCAAAAGGTTAGATCCGACTCTGGCTGGCCATGTTCAACCAGGAAAAACAATTATAGTGTGTGCAGAAACGGGCAATATATTAATTTATTTTTGTCTTAAGTATTTTTAATTCATCTGACGCAATGTTTTCCCACAGAAAATGTTGACTTTTGACCCTTTCGAGCGGATATCGGCAGTGAACGCACTCGAGCACCAGTATTTCAAGGACGAGGAGACGGCGACGGAAACGACAAACTGAGACGCACCTGAACGCACCACAACGAAGAAAGAGGAGGAGTCTTTGAACGCACCGCAGGAGAGTCTGCCGCATTGTTAGTTCAGTGCCTTTTACACGCTTAGATTGTTATTCTTGTTGTGTTTTTTATATTAGAATTTTATTATTCAACAAACATCAAAAGGACCAAATGTGTGGAAGATCATTTGTCTTATTAGATTTGAAGTTTTAAGTATTTCTGTAGTTTTCATTGTGTTTTTCACAGTTATAAACATTCAAAGTAGTAGAGCTCCCTCTACAGCTCTCTCTTGTAATTACACATGCCAACAGAATTGAAACTTAAATTATTTATTTGTTTTCTCATTTTTATGAAACTTTAAGATTGAAATAAGTCAGAAAAGAAACGTCTAAGTATATTTTACACTGCTAAATACAGAATCAAAGAGCAAGGCTTTTTCTGGATAGAAATTCAGGTCGGGAATATGTCAGGAAGGGGGCAGGGATATTGCCGTATTTCCTACAGAAGACATCTGACTGACACATGCTTTAAATTCCCCAAAATACATTTATAACCATCATGACTGAGACTTACAAAGACATTTCTTAAGAGCGCATTCAAATCAGGCACGTCATGCATTTTAGAGCGAGAGAACTTCCTCACTACTTCTTCTCCAGACGTTGTCCTTTTAAGCCCGTCTCTGTAAGCTTTTACTGTCAGCCGTACAGCAGAGGCTTAACCAGCACAATGAGGGTTTGTAATTGAGCCATGTGAGCTCAGAGTCTGTCCAAATAAATAAATCCCATAATGTTTGTTTGTTGGTCAGTCATCAAGGTGGCCAGATTTTCATAGCGCAGCAAGAGAGCAAGTCTTTGTAAAAAGACCAAAACAAGGGACCTTTTGATAAAAATGTTATTCAGACTTTATCTAGATGTGAGAGGAGAGCAGCATGTCACTGCGTCTGATTGGTGGACATGAACGTTCAGATGCTGATAGTTTAGCATTGCCCAATTCTGGCGTTGACGCCTGATGAGGCGGCTAAAGCATTGGACGCAGGTTTAAGTGCCCACAATGCAAATTGCAGTATTAGCAGACGCCTGCACAAGCAAATTTCAACATCCTGGACGGCTCAAGACTAAACTAAAAACATGTCCACTTATACCTCCCATCTCCTTTCCTGATTAATAAAGTCAATAAAATGTAAAATGTTACAGGTTTACATTGACTTAACCTGTAAACCTGACACATTGATGCAAAAATAGTGTCCAGTTTGAATGCAACAGAACAGAATAATGTATTGCATTGTCATAGAGTACAACGAAATTACGTTTTGGAGTGAGCCATCGGGACCACTGCGCCTTATGCGCGCCGCCACTCGCTCTTCCAAACATAAGACATACAGATTCAGGCATTACATTGAGCATATCACAGTAAAACTGATCCAAATTAGATAATTTTAGCATCTTGAGTCTGAGCTTAGAAAAATTCTTTACGTTCTGAATTTAAACAAAATTTGAGAGCTGTAAAATCTATGTTGATATTTCAAAAGGTGCATTTTTTTATTTTGAATCCTTAAACTGTAGAAAAACATACTGAAACTGTACAGTGCAACTGAAATATCAGATTTAAGTTTCAAGTGGGATTTTTACCAGTATTTAAAATTCTAATTTTAGCAAAACAAATTATCTTCCACACAAAGTAGAAAGAATTATTTGCATTTCCAAATCACTGTCACTAAAGCCATCATAGTTTAATGGCGATGCTCTTGAGTGATATGGCAAAGATTGGGGGATTTTTACTCTTGTTTTTATATCAGATTGTATTACTAGTTTATATTTGTACATGGATTTTAAAGTAGGCTATATTCTCTCCATGGGGATTTGTGTCGCTGTCAGTGCTGCCTGCGTAAATTACACTTGGGGACTCATTTGAAGTTCTCGCGCGAGGATCTGGGTCAGGACTACCTAGGATTATCTTTTTGTGTACATGTTTTTGGGTTGATGGAAGAGGCTCCACACGCAGAAACCCCACACACACAGAGGTTGAAGCTGAATTGGCAAATGCTGCTAAAAAGACTTTTAAAGGACACACATGATGTATTTTTGAGTCTTTCTCATCCTTCAAACATGCACTTTGGTTCCCCCGCATCAGGAATTCAGTCCAAATTTTGTGTATCATATTTTCCGGACTATGCATCACCCGGAGTATAAGTCACAGAAGCCTAAAAATGCACATTTTAGGAGAAAAAAATGAATACAAGTCACACTGAACCATAAGTTGCACTTTTTGGGGAAATTAGTTTTGCATAATCCGACACCAAGAACAGAAGCTGGACACGTTTTTCAACCTGCTCCTGTTTGAGCTTTTTTGTATTTATAAGACTGCGCAGCGGCAAAACTACGAGATGCAGATCAAAACGTGACTTAACTCGGCATAAATCGCCTATTAAATTATCACTAATTTGTCTGCAATAAGTATTGTGTCCATTTGACATTCAACAATCGCGGTGTGACTGGAGTGTATTTCTTACCTGAAGCAAAGTTCCACACATCTCTTTCCGCTACATTGATTTTATTGTTTATTTTTCCCAAACTCCACGTGTTATTGCCATCTCTTTGTGCATAAAAAAGGCCTTCATTAATTCCTCTGCAAAGTTTACTTTGGCACTGCTTGTGCTGTTGATCTACAAGTGCTCCGCTGATATTCCGCGCAGAAAATAGGAAAAGAAAAGAAATGCTGCAGCTAGTTTTCGTTGTGCAGTCACCAGACAAACATTGTCTGTCTATAAGCGATCATGGTGAGTGAAGTGAACACTTCATCATGACTATTTTTGTTAGATAAAGCCCTCCGGGTCTGCAGTTTTATAAGCATTAGCTACGCACTTACACAAGTGTTACTTTCTTTTGGCAGAACAGCATCCGCATGAAACTGCTTTTGTCCCTCGTTGCGTTTGAGAAGCAGGGAGTCCGGTCGGGACCCGTAATTTATTAAGTTATTCATAACGTCACATTTTTAAATATCTATAACTCACACCTGAGTAAAGTTTCACACCGTGTCAGACTATGAGAAAAGTGCGACTTATAGTTTGGAAAATACAGCAGTCATTCACCAAGTTTGCACACATCTCTATTGAAGTTTTTGACCATTCCTCCTTGCAGATTCTTTTATCAATCCTGGTTGTTGCGTGATTGTTTTCTAGAAACACATTTCTTCAGTTCAGTCCATAGAGTTTCAGTGGGATTCTTTCTGATTAGGAGACTGACTCAACCTCTTTGTGAGATGATGTGCCTCTTCCTTTGTGCTTTGGTTAAACTCACTGACGGCACGAGCTTCTTGCCCAAAATGCTACTGTATATTGCCCTGTTTACATTTCCTTCCACGCGGTGAAATTTGCCTGTGAAGTTTGCCTGTCCAGGAGGAGAACTGCCCCGAAACCATGAATATTCTCCCTCCAGGCTCCACTGTTCGGATGGTGCTCTTTGGGTTGTCGAATTTAATTTTGTTTGAACACATTCTTCCACATCTTAATCTAAAGGAGGAGAGATCGTAATCCAGTTTAATCCTGTTTAAAAAAATCATTACTAGAAGCTATTTTTATTTTGTTTCTTCAAAACGCAGCAAATCCCCTTGACAAACCATTCCTGATTTTAAATATTAATCTTTTTACTTCAGTTTTTTTCTTTGCACCAAATGAAGCAGACTACAATATCTGTTTTTGGAAAGTGGACCAAAGTCACTCCTGGGACCTGAGCAAAGTAGTTCAGTGGAATACGTTGTGATTTTCAATGAAACTTTGTCCATTCTGACCCAATCTGTGCCATATCACTCCAAAGTTAACAAGCATTTCTGTAGACTCTTAACAATGTACTGCCTTTTAGTGTTTTTAGCCGGTAAAAATAGACTTGTACTATATCAGAACAAAGTCACCGTAGTGGCCCTTCAGAAACAGCTGCTCAATCCTATTTTTATATGTATTTTAGTAATCCACGCATCATGAACCACAACATTATGAATCTGCAGCACAAAAATGAAATGTTTTAATGGCAAAAAAGCTCAAGTAAACGCACAATAAAACCTCATGTTTCAACACGGCCTTAAGTAACACAGAAGATCTTTTGTGTTTTAAAGGAAGAGAGAAAGTATTGTCCAGTTCTTCTTTGTGTAACCAGGCACAAGTGAATGCAAGTATTTTCAAAGAGTTCAAAGGGAAATGGAAACTGATCAGCCATTATGATGACCACTGTGTTTGAAAGTCTCTTCATCTCAGTTTATTTTTGTAGAGCCCAGAAACCTCTCACCTCTGAAGACTTCACAAAATTGTTAAATTAGCAAAAGCAATGTTGGAGAATCAAATGGTAAAACGGTCATTGGTCAATAATGCAGGCAAATGGATTGTGGTTCCAGAGCATTTCCTGTTCTTAGATCCTTCTTCTCGAGAGCAAGGATAAAAAAGAACCACGTACTCTTGCAGGATTGATCATTTCTGAAGGAAAAGTTGATGCAGAAGACTCTGGCGATACGATGAAAGTTCCTTCCAACGAAAAGAGTCCAGAGCACTGGACTGCACAGTGTGTGAAGTAGTCTGAGCTAGGTGTTAGTCTGGAGAGCCAGGGTCCATTAGCAGAGGGTAACAACTCATCTAGCAGGACGAGGAGACTCCTGTAGAGTGTGGTGACAAGCCCTGCTAATCAAATTCTTCTGACCATCGAGCTGAGTTCGTAGAGAAAGCATCAATAGCCGAGGTTAAAGCTTAAAAAGCCATTTTATATGAAATTAACAACCTTGAACAGGAAAGTTTATGATGTAAAAACAGGTCAATTGCCACCAGATCCGACTGTTCTTGTAGATGCTCTTTCTGCTGAACAAGAGCAGTTTGTGTTTGCATTCTGCTCTATGCTTGTTAGCCTGTAGAGGGCTTCAGATTGGAGCGACCACTGCAGCTGGTTTACAACAGCTTCAAGCAATGCCGCATCCATGGGTGAGGAGGGTGTCCAGGAGGTGGGAGGGGTCCTTAATATCAGGGGCATCAGTGGTCCAACCTAAGTCACTGTTGGTCATATTGTTGTGGCTGATCAGTGACGCAGACTTTGAACTGAATTATTGAACTGAACTCACCTTTTCACTGTTTCCATGTCGCTGTTCACCTGTATATTGTTGATGTTCTGCCAAAACCATGTATAAGCCAGCCATCACTGCCAAAAGACACACGAAACTGTAATTATGTTCACTAACTGTAGCTAATACATGAAACTGTTCGACCAAATTCTGTGAAATCACCTGAATTAAAAAGAAAATTCTGTGAAAATGTCTTTATTTTAGTACTAACAATAAAATGCAAAAGACCAACTTGGGTTTTCTTCTTTTTTACATAGAGATTTTCTCTTCGTAGGGAATCTGTAATGGGAATCAGCATAGGCAAGTAAAGAAGGAAAACTGATGGTGAGAGACGAAAAAATATAGGCCAGTTTGCTCTCTCAGTATACAGGCTTTCATGTAGAAACAACACAATTGTTCAATCTGAACAATTCTACTTCATCCACAGTTGAAGATAAAGATAGAACATAGTAACTTTAGTAAAGTTGGGGAACTAACTTTTTTAGTTGTAAATTATTAAATGTTATGTAAGTTCTGCCCTTAGACCCTCATTTTGTTCTTAAACCCTCCTTTTTTCCTAAGATCCTTCTTCTGTTCTTAGATCCTCCTGTTCTTAGACTGTCCTTATGTCCTTAAACCCTCCTTCTGTCCTTTAACCCTCTTCTGTCCTTAGACCCTTCTTCTGTCCTTAAACTCTCCTTCTGTCTTTAAACCCTTCTTCTGTCCTTGGACCCGTGTTCTGTTTATAGACCCTCCTCCTGTCCTTAGATCCTTCTTCTGTCCTAAGACCCTCCTTTTGTTAATAGACCCTTCTTCTGTCCTTAGACCCTCCTTCTGTTAATAGACCCTCCTTCTGTCCTTAGATCATACTTCTGTCCTTAGGTCCCTCCTTCTGTCCTTAGACCCTCCTTCTGTCCTTAGATCTTCCTCGCCGGCAAGAAAAAACTCAAAAAAAAACACCACGTGGAAAGAGAGAAACCTGGAGGAGAACACAGTGAAGAAGAAAGAGATCCACTTCCATGGATGAACAGGCTGGAGATGCAACTGAGACTGACACAGATCTAATTGCAGGTATGGAGTTTAGGTCTGTAGAGCCAGTCCATTAGTCCATCTGTTTGTGGTTTTGCAGATCTCTTAAAGGGCAGATTTTCCATATAAAATGTCTTATTTCCAAATGGAATCATGATGGGAAACGTGTAATATGTATATTTTTACACTTATGTGAGTAAACTACAACACAAGTTTCACATTAATAGCTATAAATATATATTTTTTCAATTCACCAGCAATGTCTTGCTTTAAACAAAGACTGTCCAACCAATTACTCAAGCATATTTTTGTTGCAACATTTTTATCAATTAAAAGTTTTTTCACAATTTATTTCAAGATAAATATGAAGAATGTGGTGCTGATTCACTCAGACTTTCAATGCGCAGTGACCTTCTATAGCCTGATTTCTTTAAACCCTGGATGTTATGCAAGAAGGTCGTAATTTACATGTGAGAAATGTGTGATTCATACATTTTATTCTGTTGGGTATCATTTAGAGCGTATAAAAATAACAATAAACAGACAGTTTTAATGCCATACTGGGGAAGTTGTGGAAGACATTGCACCAAAAATTTCTACTCTAAATGATAATAGTAGGATCTTGGTTAGCATGTCTTTTGTTAACAATTCATTGTTTCTTGTTCCCATGTGGGGTGGCGGGCGACCATACGGTGCACAAGTCAGGTATACCCAAGGTTAAAAGAATTTTGAATCATTGGTTTAGTGTGGTTCTCAAACACCTACCTCCAAAGAAATATCTGGCTCTCCAAGGACCATGTTAGTCTAAACTGGATCTTTAATTCACTATTCCAGGTCTAGTGGTACTAAATTAGGTCTTCAGAGGAATACACAATGAAATTACTCAAGGATGTGGAAAGATTAACATTAAATGAACCGAAGATGTTCCACCTAATGACGCTCAAATGTATGGAGCCTAACAGTGACCGCCCACTTCCTGGTTCAACAAGTCAACAAATCTCTATAGGGATTATGAAAAAAGATGTATATATAGAAAGTTTCTCATCAGCTCTGTGGTGAGTCATGAGCATAAGACCTACATCAGGGCATTTCAATATGAGGTTCATACTGTTCTTTGTACTGCAGGGCTATTCAACTTGATTTTCTCGAGGGCCATAGTTTTTGGAGAGCCTTGCGTTCTGGGCTGGAGGTGTGAGCTGGGGCACCACTTTTAGCACAATTTGGGGTCACACAAACATGATACATCTTAGCATTGTAAAACAACACCTGTTTTAGGATGTTATAGAAACACTAAATACGAATTACTGTTGTCCTTACTTAACTACATTTAAACCAATAAGCAAACAAAAACAAAGAATAAGCCAGACTCAAACTAAGTCTAAGCAGAAGATTAAACCAGGCACAGGCCAGTAAAGTAGCGCTAACCAGCAAAGAACAAATAGTTTTGTTTTGTTTTTTTTAAATATGGATTGTGGGCTAGATTTAACTGGTCGTAGGGATGATCTGGCCCCCGGGCCATATGTTGAGTAGACCTGTTGTACTGGTTTGATTCTGAATTTTTCTTGGCATCTAGTCTTTTCTATTTTACATTCTCACAAAAAACTAATACAGCTGTATTTTTCAATGTTAAAACATCTAATGTTCACAATAGTTTATGTGAAGCCAAATGAAAATGCTGTTGGGCCTCTCCCCCAAATCTGGTTAGGTAAAGTTGAGTAGCCCTGACCTACATGTTTGTGGAGCTTAACCACAAAGTTATGACATTTTTCCAGAATAATACGTTATAAATGTGCTTTTTAGACTAAAAACATCCACACTGTGGATCTGAATGAGCACATAGCTGGTTAGCCCGCGATGTGTCTCTAAACTTAATAAAATTTTCTAAATCCCTATGGCACTTTACAATGGGGCAATTTACTTCCGGAACCAGGGCAATCTTCCACTGATTTCCATAAGATTATTAAAAGTGCCACATAATGACCATCAGAAGATGGAGAATGAAACAAAACACAACTTTAGGGATTTTGAAAGCCACTTTCTTAAAAAGCTAAGAGCTCACGTCAATTTTGGCATAATACATTTCCTGCTGAAGTATTACCATTTGTACAGGTACCACAGAGTGAAACACACTGATTTGTTCACTTTAAATGTAGGCTTACGGTAGGCTATATTTATTCTATAGTCAGAAAAACGGCAAACAAACAACTTTTACCAGGTCCTATGCAAAATGTCATGGTCCCATTCTCCATGCACATACATTACCTGATCCTTGTCATATTTTATCACAACACAATTTGTTTAAACGTCCAGATTTCTGCCTCGTGTGCATCCTGTGCCCGCTGCGAGGAACCAGAGGAAGGAGAGGAAGTCCATAAATTGTCCTGGAGAGAGAGAGAAAAAAAGAAAAGAGCTGGAGGATGAGAGAGAAAGAGAGAGAGAGAAATCCACTGTCAGGAACCAGCATCCGCGCGCAGTAGCATCCCTATTCTCCTCTCCCTCCCGCATCCAGCTCGCTCCGTATTGTTCCTCGGATGAAAAACCAGGGACCGTGAGATGCTTCGGACCACCACGACGTAAACGCACGCCTCTGCATCCCGAAAAGGAGCGTGCAGAAGCGGCGGACGTAACCTCGGACGCACGGAAATTGGCGCTGGCTTGGAGCTGCTAAAAAAAAAAAATCGCGAAGAGGGCAGTGTCGTAGAGGCTGCTTGGGCTTCTATCCTCCTCTCAGACACATTTTATTGACTTGCTAATTGGATGGAGGCTCTCCGGAGAACGAGAAAGATGCGGTGTCCGGGAAACACAAGGCTGCACATCGCGTTACACGGACTGGCTCCACATTAAACTCGTTTTTATTCCGGTTTTCTCCCCTCCAAGTGGAAATACAAGGTGTTTTTTTTTCGGTGTCACTCCTCCTCTCTCCATCGCGAAGGCCCTGCACGTAATTTTATGCATGACATTGTCAAACCGAGGGCTCCAGCTGCCAGACGCGTCGTGACAAGTGACGGATTTCAATGTGGATTTGAATTTTTTTGCAGCCTTTTCTTAATTTTGCACATTTTGTCATCGCCACAGCTGTGCAATTTTTGATTATTTATAGACACCTGATGCCTGGCTGAATGAGAATGATCCGTATTTCACTGTACAAGGGATCGAGCGATGGATATTCTGTGGCAAAAGCGAAGGTACGTATTGGGGAAAATCTCGTTGCGCATGAAAAATGGATTTGGTTTGCTTCCAGGTTTGGCCAAATATGAATGAACTGAATGTACTAGTGGTTGCATAATTTCAGCCTGATTTAGAGACTCAAACATGGACCTCACATCTACAGCTCGTGTCATGTCAGTGGAGGAGAAAAGCACATTTTTTATCCAGTGAATGTGAAAATATATATTGTGAATGGATTGAGCAACACTGGAGGCAGCAGATGTAGTCTAGACTTTTCTCTGGGGCAGCTGGGTTTTGGAGGGATTCTTATTATGACGGTCAATTAGCATTTTTGCAGCGTAGGAATGTAGCTTAATTAGGAGGACTGCACGATTTTTTAAGAGTTTACGGTAATATTAACAAGTGCAGAGTCTGAATCTGGAGGAAAAGCTTGTAATTGAAAGCTCAATTTGTTTAACAACCAATTCTAGGTGTGCTAGGACTCGCCTCTCCACAGATCTGACTTGTAACTTGGCCTGATGGTTGAGTCAATGCCATACAAAAAAAAATATATGTTTCAACTTTAATTATATATATTGAAACATTCAAAACGGGCGTATCTAAATAACACAACCATCTTTTTTTGCACAGATTTGTTATAAGTGAGATCAGGGGCGTAACACCAAAAAGTCCCAGGGCAAATTTTGTTCATGGGCCCCTAATACTGTACATAAACTTGTGTTTTAAGTATTTAGTCCCTAACTATCGTATTATTTTTCCTATTAATTCAGGTTTTATTTCTTTCCTTCTTCTTGACTCCAGAAACTATTCAACGTGTTCTCATGGAGTGTGTGTCTATACCAAGACCAATTGATTGAAAACGTTGAAAATCGATCGAAGTGAGCAGCGATCGAATTGAAAGGCCAGAATCGATCAGTTTTGCTCATGCAGCCACTGACTTAAACACACACTCTGTATTTGTATAAAACACACAATAATACAAGAATAGTCACAATGTTTGAAGAAAACAAATTGTGAACTTGTGCCAGACCTGACTGATTGTGAATTATTATGTTACGTCAACAACTGATGGTGGACTTCTAAACATGGACACTAAATATGACTGTTTACTGTTTGAATGTTGACAAAAACACTAGTTCTAAGCCCTCACAACAGTGGCTTTGTTTTAAAGGTCATGTATTATGGTTTATTTTGTGTTTTAAGATGAAAAAAAGTTTATATAGATAACTAAACAAAATCGAAAATTGTGGCTGCAAAATCGAAAACTCAATCGAATCGTGACTTTAGTAAACCATCCCTAATACTACGCCATGGCAAATTGTGTGTCATGACGACGCTTCTGCCTTTTTTGACGTGTTTTTTACACGCAAATTTTTTTGGGGTGGTATAGACACGTGATTTGGTTGAGGACAAACAGGAAGTTTTATTTGGGGGTTTATGTTATAAGTTTATGTCTGAAGTTACACAAATGGGTAAGTTTAAGTCTCTGCCTCGAAATTGGTTAAGGTTAGGATTAGGATTGTGTTGTATTCATGAATAACATCTTTTTACTTCCACTTCAGAAATGAACTGAGGCAACAACGCGAAAATACACACGCAAAAAGTCTAAATTGTGTTCATATGCGTGGTATTGACTTGCATTATTTGTGTAAACCCAAACTACTAGGTTAGAAGCACAGCTTTCACTTGTTTTAAGCTATAAACCTGTCTAAATATGCCAAAAATAAATCCTTGTGACTTTTTGGACACATTATTAAGTTGCTGGATTGAGAAGTTGTGATATATTGACAATATTGGACACAAAACCCTGTGAATATGCAAATGATCATTTCCTGTCAAACCCTGGAAACCCTGGCTGTTTGTTCACTGAAATCTGCATAATCTTGCTTGTGAATATTATAATTTAAACTATTATATTTGTTAATAATTTGGCCAATTAACATTCCGATTTATTCAAGGATTTTCTTTGGCCAATGTCCATTTGCTATGTTTTAGAGCAGTGGTTGCCAACCTTTTTCGTCTTGAGTACCCCCTAATCATGATCTCATGCAAGGAGTACCCCTATGTAATGTATTTTTAGGGGTATTTTATCTTTACTCATATATTTTCATGTATAAGCCTTGCATTTCATTGTTTTAATGTAATTCATGTCAAACAGCTGCCTCTTAACGTGTAAAATTTGCTGCAAATAACATTTTTTTGCATTACAATACTTGCAATTCTACTTTTCTTTTAAATCTGCAATTATCCCAAGGACCCCCTGGCAAATGGTCGTGTACCCCCTGGGGTCCACGTACCCCTGGTTGGGAAACACTGTTTTAGAGGACAGACAAAACTCTCTGATATCAAAATAACTGCATTTAGAGGAACAGTTTATCTCACAAGTCAAATGACCAGTTTTTGGGGAAAGTAGTGTCCTAGCCAACAGCACCGTTCTAACCCTGCTCCGCTCTGGTCTGGTCAGGTGTGAGTCAGTCAGGTGTGGCTAAGCTCCAGCTCAGGTGCCACAGTCGCCTCAGTCTGCCTCACAATGAGCTCCGACGGGCAGCAGCAGAAACGCACCACCACCTACCTCATCTCCCTCACCCTGGTGAAGGTGGAGGCCGTGGGGGAGGAGGGCGAGGACGGGGAGAGCAGAGAGCAGCTCCTGGAACAACAGGTGAGTGCAGCCCAAAGTATACAACACAATACAATAAACAACGGCATCATTTTTAAAGTGCATTTGACAGGTTAGACTACATTTCATTAACATAGTGATTATATTTAAGTTTTTTACCTAGTTTGGCTATTTCGCTTACATTTACTGTCCACAAACAGTACTTTAAATTGTTAAAACTCCAATTTTTTGATGACATGTGGAAGAATTCTGTTTCAAAACTGGATATTTCCCAATTCCCACTGGTAAATCCTACTTGTGAACTAGATTCTGATCAAGAGACTAAACATGGACCAGAGTCAGGACTGAATACGGACCAGAGTCAGGACTGAACACGGACCAGAGTCAGGACTAAACGTGGACCAGAGGCGGGACTGAACGTGGACCAGAGTCAGGACTGAACACGGACCAGAGTCAGGACTAAACATGGACCAGAGTCAGGACTAAACACAGACCAGAGTCAGGACTAAAACGTGGACCAGAGTCAGGACTAAACGTGGACCAGAGTCAGGACTAAACGTGGACCAGAGTCAGGACTAAACGTGGACCAGAGTCAGGACTAACCCTGAACCAGAGTCAGGACTAAACGTGGACCAGAGTCGGGACTAAACGTGGACCAGAGTCGGGACTAAACGTGGACCAGAGTCAGGGCTAAACATGGACCAGAGTCAGAACTAAACGTGGACCAGAGTCAGGACCAAACATGGACCAGAGTCAGGACTAAACGTGGACCAGAGTCAGGACTAAACGTGGACCAGAGTCAGGACTAAACATGGACAAGAGTCAGGGCTAAACGTGGACCAGAGTCAGAACTAAACGTGGACCAGAGTCAGGACTAAACGTGGACCAGAGTCAGGACTAAACACGGACCAGAGTCAGGACTAAACACGGACCAGAGTCAGGTCTAAACGTGGACCAGAGTCAGGACTAAATATAGGGAATCAGCGTTTCAGTTTTATGCAGCTCAGATCTGGAACAGTCTGAGCATATGTAAGAAAGGCCGTGGGACAATATAATTCTATCATTATTGTTGGTTAGTATATGATCGTGTGTGTTTATTTTTTGACAATCTTGTACTCTACAAGTATACATTTCACATTGCATTATCTTCTCTGCTCCAAGGACCAAAGCCAGGAGTTCCACCAGGCCCTTAAGCAGGAACATGTCCAGGATTCGGACCAAGACGTGGGACCTGAAGAGACGAGAGAGGAAGAAGAGGAGGAGAAGGCGAGGAGGAAGGAGAGGGAGATAATGAGAGAAGAGGAGGAGTGGAAGAAGGAAGAGATACTGAGAGAAGAAGAGAGGATGAGAGAAGAGGAGAGGATGAGAGAAGAGAAGAGGCTGAGAGAAGAGGAGAGGATGAGGGAGGAGGAGAGGATGAGGCAGGAGACAGTGGAGGAGGTGCAGAGAGTCCCGGAGAAAGACGAACCCACTGTGAGCTGCAGAAGTCTGCTGGAGAGACGAATAGAAAGTCCACGAACAGAAGAGGTGCCACAGCTGCCACAAGTCCACAAAGTACAGGTAACAGACTCTGGCTGTTTTTATTAGACACAACACCAAAATGAAATGATTCCACATAACTAATCACTTCACACTCACTAGTGGTAAACTACAATTCTAGCCACAGCTGCCTGGGACAGACTGACAGAAGTGAGGCTGCCATTTTGTGCCATCGGCCCCTTGACCACCAGCTATTTACACCACACCAGATTTACAGTAGACAATGTAGATGACGTGCTGGCGGTGGCAGAGCGGATAGTGCTCTTGCCTCACAGCAAGAAGGTTTGACTTCTGCACAGCCCGAGCCTTTCTGTGTGGAGTTTGCATGTTCCTCCTTGTGTCTGGGTGGTTTCCTCATCAACCAATCACATGTATGTTTGATGGGTGGTGATAGGTGACGGTCAGAGGTTGAGGCGCCGGGTGTTTAGGCAATCGTCTCTGCTGAGCTGCCTCAGGGCTGCTGCTATCACTGAGTGAGGGGGGGTTGCAGTGTGCAGCACTTTGGAAGACATCTGTCTGTGTAAATATAAATAAACCATTCACCCAAGTGTCTTGCCTGAAGACACTTGAGTTTCTCCTCCAGTGTCTCCATCCGAGTACTGCTCAGGCCCAACCTGCTTAGCTTCTAAGATCTGATGGGGTCAAGCAACTTAAAATCAAACATTTTGCAACCATTATTTGTCAGTAGGGACAAAAGAATAATATTTGGAAATTTTTAGAGGCAAAAAGTCTTTTCAGATTTATAGAAAAAGGGCAATTTTGATTTAGATTTAGACATTTAATTTAACCTTGTTATGTTTTTTTAATTTGGTTGAAATATTGCAGGAGACAAAGCTCTAAACACAGCCATTTTAAAACATCAAATAACTCTTTGCAGCTTTGTCACATCGACAGTACAATATGCAACTGTTCATAGTCAACGTCAGTATCATATACTGATTCACCTACAACAACTATTGTACAGAAGAGTTTGTGTTTTTGTAATCAGCATAGCAGTGTGTTTTCATAGTCATTATCTTGTTTTATTCTCATGCTGTTGTTGAACTGTGCGTTACAACACTGGACTTATAAAGCTCACTTATCTTATCTTACTAGTTGAGTATTGTGCAAATAACTCAGATGAAACAAGTACAAGAGCCACTGTGGTGTTATTTTGGGCAGACACAAAAACACGGAGAAGAATAAAGTGGTTCAGTGACCCAAATCTGTAGTTATCCAAAGTGCTAATGGTGGCTGTGGGCAAAATGTGACTGTGACGCTGCTGCTGCTTCTAATGTCACATCTGCACAACAAGCTGCTTACTTTTCTCAAGTATACAAACTCTTCTGTTGTCTTAAAATAGAGCAAGACTTTATTTCTCATTAAATCCAGAAGTTGTACTTTTTTTAAATGACTTCAATCTTAAAATCTGAAACTCCATCCACTCCTTGTAAGTAGTTGCATTTGTGCTTTAGACCAGAAGGTCCCAAATTTTTCAGAATTGGAGAATTGGATTTTCTGATTATAGTTTTTAAAAGCTGAGATGATAACTCTCAAGTCTTTGGCCTCAGGTCCAAGTCAAGTCCCAAATAAATTTCACAAAAAAGAGATGTGAAGTATTTCACATCACTTGTATTTTGTTTATGTAAAATTACGCCATTTATTTCTTGGGGAGAAGCATCAAGTCGTCTCAAGTCATAGAGCAGGTCAGGTCCTAAATCTTAGTCCATTTTATCAAGTCAAGTCATTAAAATAGTGACTCAAGTTTGACTCAAGTCCAAGTCACGACCTGCAAGTCTTCATCTGACCTTTGATGCCCCCTAATACTGTATTAGGACCTGAACCCCTCCACTTGAACTCTCTTGGATTGGTCGTCCTCGTTCCTGCTAGAGAAATCGTTTCCCTCTCCCACCTGTTTCTGACTCCACTGACTTAAAGTTCTAAATGCATCAGGATCTCCATCAGTCCTGGTCAAGTCTACAGCGTGTCTGTGCATGAGAGTGGATCTCTCCTTCACTGTGGTTCTCCTTGAGGTTTCCCTTTTTTTCCACCCGGGTTTTGAGTTTTTCCTTGCCGAGAAGGAGGGTCTAAGGACATGAGATCTGACCCTCAATTTCTCTCTATTTTTGATATTTTCTTGCTAAGTTGTTGTGATTTTGGGCTATGTAAAAAAAAACACACATTGAAATTAAAATAAATCCCTGTGTGTCTAATATTTCAATAGTAAGATGTTCTTGTTTGTACTAAATTTAAACCCACACACTTAACGTTTTCTATTTAAACTGTTTTCCAGCCTCCGGTGCAGCCTCCGAGACACGGCAGTCCAGCTGAACTCAGCAGAGGTCGTGTGGAGAAGAGAGAGAGCCCTGTGCCTCAGAAGGACCTGCCTGCCTTCCCCAAAAGCAAAGACACGTCCTTCGTCCACCCGCCCGTCCGTCAGATGGTCAAAGTCTACGGCAGTGCGTCGGATGCCCTCCCGGTGCATCGCGAGGGCCCCAGATCCGACGCCATTCGCCCCAAAACCGAACTGTACCGCGAGCCGCCCATGCTTTACCTGAAGGGGGAGAACGGGGCGGAGCTGAACAGTCGCACCAGGTCCAGCCTCCCCTTCTCCATCTCGTCCCACGTCAACCCTCGCCCGGAGGTCCTCATGCGGCCACAGGGGGGCGCTAACTCGGCCTGGAGGGACCTCAGAGACCCAAAACCAGTATCACTCTGCAAAGACTCTGGATAGACGGGACAACCGCATGGGCGACCAGTCTCCCCTGATGGCAGCTACGACTTTGGGGCCTTACAGAGCGTCCTGGGCCGACAGCGAAGGTCTGAGTCTTGTATTTTAATTTTAAGATTAGAAACCAGAGATGGCAAGTAGATTAAAGTGCCTATGACGAGTTAAAATACACATTTCACTAAAACGAAGTTAGGATAATTATATTATATATATATAAGATAATACTACACATTTTACAAATTTCACTCTATTTATGTAATTTTTTGTGGATTAAAAAAGTACTTCCTGTTTATAAATGGTGACATCACGCTAGGTAGTTGCCTAGCAACCATGTAATATTCTGGGCCAAAACTCGTCTAATGTAACAGGCTGTTTTTACTTGAGAGATAGAAATACAATAGAGCACATTGGGTTTGTTAAATTCATGCTACATATCAAATAGATTTTTTGGGGGGTAAATTTGAAAATATATTTATTTCTCTAGTGTGTTGTCATCAGTGCTGTACTTCCTGATATTTTCAACATAATTTCAAGCATTTCCTCACAAAGTTGTTCTTGATTTGTGTAAAACTGTCATTTCTATTTACAACAGGTATTAATCTATCAAATTAAGTTAAAATAATAAAAATCATAAAAACTTGTCATATGCACTTTAAGTATTTTTACTAGAGCTGGGCAGCGATTAAAATTTTTAATCGCGATTAATCGCATGGTTGAGCTGCGATTAATCGCGATTAATCGCGATTAATCGCACTTTACACACAAAGTTCCATAAATAGCTATTTTAACCTATTTTTTCTCCAAAGATGCTTTTTTTTTTAAGTATATTTAAGGGTCTTCATTTTGTACAGTGTACAATTCTGCAAATTTTGTGGTATTTTGGCTTAGATATATAATTTTAGCTACTCATAGAACTATAGTTACATTAGGTAACGAACATTTTGAAAACCTGGTTCAGTTCTGGGATAGTCCTGATTAAAACCAGCTCAGTGCTCACTAAATACACTGTGGGAAGTGAAACAAGGCCGTTTTTAAAGTTTTCAAAGTAAACATCACAAACACGTGTGTAAAAGTTCGCGCATCGCCGCTGATCGAGCGCCGAATCTCCGTGCGCATATTTAATGAGATGTTAACGGTTTGAAGTCTTTAACAACACGTAGCTCCGTGGTTCTTGGGTCTTTTTGGATGATTTAAACACTCAGACGAAGCTCAGACTCGTCTCTGTCCCGCTGTCTGTACAGCAGAGCTCACTTCCTTGTATTTAAAGCGCTAGCAGCGACGGAGCAGATCCTCTGTTTGTGGACTGTTTATGAGAGCGAGAAGGAAAAAAAAGGCGCAGCGGCAGCAGTGCGGGCGCTTTCATTCATGCTTTTTTGGCTGAATCATGTGACCTGCGTTAACGCCGACAAAATATTTAATCGCGATTAAGCACGTGCTGCGTTAACGCCGCGATAACGCGTTAACTTGCCCAGCCCTAATTTTTACTTAGTTACTGTACTTCAGTATTTCATTTGTATTAAATACTATTGTGCTTTACTTTAGTGTAAACAAATAGCAACTTTTTAGAATAGAATAGAATAGAATAGAATAGAATAGAATAGAAAACTTTATTTTCCACTGATGTGGAAATTTGCCTTTGGTTTCACCAAGACAAATAAAAGACTTATATTTACATGCCGCTTTAGCTTTACATTTCATGAGACAGCAAAGCCATTTCTCCCAAATAAGATCTGTGGTCTTCAGTGGAGATTCCTAGAGTTCACAGTCTTAACTGCTCTTGGAATAAAATAATTCCTAAAAACATTTTTCTTAGTTGAAATGACTCTATAAATGACTTCCAGAGGGCAACAGTTCAAAGTGCAAAGGATGAGTCTTGTCTGATGCTCACAGTCTTCTTCTCTAAGACCTCATCGTAAATGCTGCTCAGAGACTTTTGAGGCCGACCAATGATCTTTGAGCTCATGCTAACAATGCGCTGCAGCTGATTCTTCCTCTGCACACTTAAATAACCAAACCACATCAACACGTTAAGAGTTAAGACGCTCGCCACAAAGCTTTTGTTCACAGTTTCAAGAATAGTTTGGTTGACTCCAAATGATTTAACCTACGCAACAAATACAGTCTTTGGGAGCTTTCTTGAAAATAAGTGAGTCTCTTGTCTATGTATGTGCCACATAGACAAGTTACTTTCACTTCTTACATTTATATAATATCTGTACTTTCTACATTTTAAAAACAAGGGAGTCTTTTCTCCTCTCGAAGCCAGTGCACAACTACTTTTTTCCAGTTAAACAAGTGAGAATTCTAATAATCTAACAATAAACTGTTTATCACACAACTCAGTATAATGTTATTTTAGTTACTGCACCGTTTCAACTCATTTCACACCACAATGCACTCAACACCATCTTTGTATTTTACTTTTTAACTGAAGTAAATTGCCAATGATGTATTTTACTGAAGTAAACAAGTGTCAGTAGGACCTATACTTTTACCAGAGTCATTTTTAGACAAGTAACTGTACTTTTACTTAAGTAGTGAACTTCAGTACTTTTGCCATCTCTGGTAACACCTTCTGTTTGCGTTAATGTGTCAACACAGTAGTCCAGTACGGAGACCCTTTAAAGCTTAAAGGACAGAAATGGTCAGTGATTGTGACCATTTAGTGCAATGACAAACACATATATTGTTATTTGTATTTGTTAATTTTCACAAATAAATACATAAACGTTCATAAAAGTAATAAAAGACAATTAAAATGTGAGGGATGTGACAGAAACCAGAAGGCTTATTGAAAGCCACACCCTGTAAAAAACAAAACATCATCACATCATCTCAAACTTAAAGAAAATATAACAAATATAATTGAATTCTGCATAAAGTACAGCCCAGTGCAAAGTTTTTAGGCTGAATTTTTTTGTCATAATTCAGAGTGAAAATGCCCAAACACACAGTTCCCTGTAGGATATTAAACATGTCATTCAAATAATTCTCTTAATCTATGAATTATGTGGCCTTGTTTTTACATTTTGTTTCCTCTCCACTCAAAAGATGGCCGACAAAATATTTCCCTCTCTTTATCGTTGGCGTGTATCAAAGCTGTCAAAAATGTGACAGTCTTTCATAACACTGGCCAAATCAGTGGCCTTGGATATATTGTATCTGCTGGGACAAATGACACAGAGCTCAAAATAGGAACTGTTACAGAAGGATTATTTGTTTGTGTTTCGACTTTATGACTCATACACCTTACATTCAGGTGAAAAAACACAGAGAAAAACAGTGTCTCAAGCTTCAGGAGCCAGACGTTTTTAGACCGGTTCAGACCTGATCCGAACAGCTGCTCTCGTCCCGTTTTGTTGTTTTTATCAAAGAAGTTTAACCAGCCAATTAGACAGACAGGATCTGTTTTTGCAGGCGACATTAGAGCAGAAAGTGATGTCGACCAATAAGCCCTCTGTAGGTAAATTAAAACATTCAGTCACCGTACACAAAGCTGTTCCTTCTGGTCTGAACCATTTGCAACTAGAAGGAGACAATAGATTGTCAAGAATGTATGAACTTACAAATATGAGAATTTATCAACCATCAAAGGTATTTTTTCTCATAATAAAAATAACCTTAAAAATAGATGGTGTGACTCACCCAACGCCAATAGAGGGATTATCGATCAACATCTCTTTACGCTCTACAGTGCATGTCGCCTGCAGAAAGAGACGCTGTCATTCTAGTTGGCTGGGGAAATTAAACCAACAAAACAGGACGAGAGCAGCTGTTTGGATCAGGTCAGAACTGGTCTGAAGACGTCTGTCTCCTGAAGCTTGAAACAGTGTTTTTCTCAGCATTTTTTCACTCACCTGAATGTAACTTTTGAGGGTTGTAGGGTCAAATTTCATTCACAAATGCAGAACTTTTGTTTTCCCCAGCGATAAACTCTTGTAGTTAGCTGACAACAGCGTTGGCTAGTGTTGCTGCTACAGCTTGTGTCAATCATCTGCACGCATTCCCCATGTTGATAAACAAATAATCTCTCTATAGATTTTGAACCTTTGTCTATAATATAACGGAAGGTTAATGAGACTTAAACTCAGAAAGAAGTGTAGTTTATTTAAAGACACACCTTTAAAACTTAACATATTAAAGGCATGTTTTTCTACTTTATATGTCTTTAAGGCGCTAAAAAAATAATAAAAAAGTTTACTCTTTACTTTACTCTGAGCTGGCTTTTATGGTCACAAAACAAACTATTATTTGGTCAAGAGAGAGTGTTCACTTGTTTGTTTTCTTGGAAAAGTGCTTCCTTTAGCTATATTTGTTCACATTATGGCATACACACAGCATAATTGTCCCCAGTAAAAAGATTCTAAAGGATGTTTTCTATTTCTATTTCTATTGAATTGTGAGGTTGACTTTTAAGAGCGCCAACATACACAAGAGAAGTCAAGAAGAGTCAACAAAATGGCTACTGACTGACTATATATATTGCTCTAAAACACACCAGGCACAAAAAACCCAAAAGCTCGATGTGAATTTGAGAAAACATGTTTATGAATGTGTGATTCCCATAACAGTGTATTGTCCACGGCCCTAGAAGTGTGCCTTCATTACACGCTGGATGATTCATAACCTGAAAACATCGTAAATGAAGTTGTTGTTTTTTATCTCAGGCAGAGGAACGCTGATCCGTCCCGGCGCGCCCATGAGCGGAGGATACTCTGGGATCATGGCCAGAGAGAGTCCTCAGGGAGACCGGTACAAGGCTGTTTCTGTGGTCCTACCCTCCGGAGACGGGACGGCCAGGGGAGCGAGGAAAGGGACCAGCCGCACTCTGGACAACAGCGACCTGCCCATGTTCGCCGAGGAAGCCAAGAGAGGGAAGGACGGGACGGTCCAGAGAGCGCCCCCCAGAGACAGGAAGATGCTCAAGTTCATAAGTGGGATTTTTACTAAAAGTACGCCGTCTGCTGCTCCGCCTCTGTATCCGCCGGTGGAGAGAGGATCCAGCGAGGAGGAGGGTGAGTGACTGCTCCTCGGGTTTATATCAGCTCAGAATACTTGCTGTGTTGTGATAATCTGTGTTTCCAGCATCATGTGTTTGTATTTTTGCAGTTGTTCAACCATAGCTATGAAGAGCTGGGTAATTACTCAAAATATCAGGAGATTGAAATCAAGTCATGTCAAATTGTCACATATTTGGTTGTATTTTTTGAACGGAGAGTTCAACAAACAACCCTGTGTAAGCAAAACCCTTTGTAGATTTGTAGCAGAAGTCAGACTTTGGAGTAAGTACTCACGTTTTCTTCAACCGTTATGCTGCGTTCAGACCTAACAGCGTTTAAGCATTAAATTTCGTACATTGAAGCGAATTCTGACGTAGTAGCATATCGAGGCGTCGGGGGACATGGACACTTTTTACTCTACTCCCAACGCACTTCTGTGCATTCTCGCTTTTTTTTGCAAAGGTTTTGTTTTGCATGTAGGCAGATCACTTTGAGAGAGAGAGAAGAGGGAAGGGAGAGAGAGAGGGAGAGAGAGAGATAGATAGAGACTTTGCTGCATTTATAAAATGTAGCTTTCCCTATAGCACAACTTTCTCCTCCTCCAGTCAGTCCTTTTGCTGTCTCTGTCCTCCTCCAGTGTCACATAAGTACAGTAGTGGTTTGAACATGTCAACGAGCATTTTAATAGATCCATGTGAGCGCGTTGTCATTCCAGATCATGTCCCATGTTGTTTGTTTTGCTGTGTCACCAGATTTACTGAGCAATGAGCGGCCAAGTCTTTGAAAAAAGACCCAAAATAAGCGACCTTTTGTTAAAAAAGTTACATAAAAGACTTCAGTAAACAGTCCTTTCATCGTGTGAGAGGAGAACAGCGTCACTACGTCACGATAGAGCAGTGTCGGATTAGTGGACTTTCAAACTTTCGACGCTTGAAAGTTCAGCAGGGCCCTACTTGGCCGTTGATTCCTGATGAGGCGGCCAAAGCGTTGGAGCTTTTACTTACATAGTGCAACTTTGCAGAATCAGAATAGATTTTATTGCCATTGTCAGTGAGTAACAAAAATCACAAACTAGGAACTTGCTTCAATGCTAATGTGCAACATATAACATTAATAAAATAATAGTATAAAAAGAAAAAATATTAGCTATAATAAAAATACTTTAGAAATATAATATAAAGTATAAGGGCATGCAAAGGGAATAAGTATATAAAGTAATAAAATAAGAAATAAAAATATATACAGCAGTGCAGTGTTGCAATATGTATTCATTAAAACTACTCATATATAAGTCACATTTTAAAGTTGCTGCTAACGTTAGCCACTTACCTTAGCTTGAATAGTTAAAACAGCAATAGTTTCCCAGGCAAAAGTTGAATAATCTGTCAATTTTCTTCTCCAACATAAAATCCAAGTGAATAAATCCATGCATCGTTGATATTAGTCCATAAACACTGCAGTGTCACAGGTTTGCTCAGTCCTTATGAGATAAACAGTGTTTTTGTAGTTTTATTTTCCTCTCTGACAGACGTCACAGCTGTTCAGGAGCAGTTAGCGCCATCTGCTGGAGCAATAGTGTATTTGTGTCAGTTAACCGGTCAAAGAGCCGACACTCAGTTAAGCCATTAGTGACGGTTAATAGGTTAATCTGTAAACCATGAACATCACTGTGGAGGATCATTGTTTCTGTGTTGTAGTTCATGTTCATGAGCATGTCCTGTTTTAGTCTGAGTAATGCGTGTGAGTTGAAGCATGTTTTCAGCAACAGTTGTCAGTGTCTAAGTGCAGTTTGAGCGTTATACAATAGCTTATATAAGTGTGAGCTGTAAACTGCCCTGGCCTCAGACTGTGGTCCTGCAGCGAAGAATAACTCACAGAAGCCAGGTGCTCTTGCAGCGCGGTGTTCCTTTGATTACAATGTTTGATCTCCTCCAGCAGCACTGAACTGCACAGTGAACACTTTTAGTTCATCACACTTTTAATGATACAGAATACACTGCACTACAGCTGCACCTGAAGTTAGACTCACAGACCGTCTGCAAGGTCATTTTCAGACCGTCTGTACACTGATAATATAAAAGGACCACATCCATCTTGTGTTCAGTAGAAAACTGTTTAAGCTGCATCTGCACAGACTGTGAGACCGTCTGGAGACAACAAGACAAGATTAAAACCAAAACATGCTGTTATACTGACCTCAGAGGGTCCAGAGCTGCGTGTGTCGACCACTTTCAGGTCATTAAATGAGTCTGTGTTTTTGTGTGAACCCGTGTGATGAAGCAGTGATTTAATTAAAGATAGAGTGGCTGATTTTCAGACAGCAAACACGATTTAGGTTTATATCTGACACCTTCCTTTCATAAATCCTTTGACACATGGTTAATATTGAAATGTATTCATTTTGGTTGAAATTATGGCTCATAAACTTCTCTTTGCAAACAACAAAATGAAACTGGAGAGGACCACCCAAGCACAGCCAATCAGAAACATTTTATGTTTAAAAGTGAGACGAAACCTTCTAAAAACATGTTAATTCAAGACAATTTACCCATCATCTTTTCAGATTTTTTTAATTTACTAGGTTGCCACATAAATGAACATTTCTGTAAACGTTCAGTTTTAGTTATAAAGCTAATTTTCAACTGTAGTCCTTGGGCAAGGTGTAGATTTATCACCAAACCCCCCTCCACCGCCACCATAAATACATGAAAAGAGATTGTCAGTAAAAAAGCACTCTCTACATCAGGGGTGGGCACGAATTTTTCTCAGAGGACCATATTTGAATCCAGACAAATAGAAGAGAGCCAGACCACGATCATTGGTGGAATAAATTGTTGTTCTTGCAAGTACATTTTTGTAAAATATAAGCAATTCAGTCTATTATTTTGAAAAGTTAGTCAAATATAAGAAATATATTTGACCATACATTTGTCAAATATAAGAAATATAAGGAGCAGTATACTGCTCCAGAGGAGATGCCCCAGAGGCATTGAATTGTACTGTAATGTAGAGCAGACCTGGGCAAACTGCTGCCCCTACATGAACAATAAAGTGTATCTTAACTTTAAGTCTCAAAGATGCGCTGGGGGCCTGATTAAAACAGCTCAAAGGCTGCATCTGGCCCCTGGGTCACAGTTAGCCCAGGTCTACATTATATCAATACAGTACATGCAAAGTTGTTAATTATAAACTATCTACATTATTAAAACTGCAGAAGAAAATGCTAAACAAACTTTGCTTTGGGTAAAAAAAAGTTTGGGTATTTCTGCTCTTCATTCAGTACACACAGCAGAAGCCTGAGTTTTCATAATTTTACATTTGCCATTTTCTAAGTTGTAGATTGTCATTAAAACACATGAGTTATAGTTATAGTTTTGCTTTGGACTCCTACAAATACAACACAAAACAACAAACACAGATAAAAAATTGTCTTAAAATCAGCACCAAACCAGCAGATTTGTTTTGTTTATGCCACATGTTTCACTTTTCTACCGACAGAGCTCAGACTTGTCTTTGGCGAGACGCTTCCCGACCGTGCGTTTGATGAGAAGCAGAGGCGTTCTAATTTGGCTCTACCTTTATGTCTTACTCACAGCTTCATAAAGCAAAATGAGCCGTTTGAAAAGATGACTGACACAAGCCGCTTTGTTTGTGCCTGGTTCATAATTAAATCATAAACAAATGTCGCTCGGCTTGATTAATTTGAGCTATTAACAATGTGTGCATCGTTATTTAGCTCACACTGGTCTTTAATGTGGTGGTTGTGGATTTGTCAAACAGGTAATGATAGACTGTGTAACTTTATGGATGGTCCGCTATCTGCTTGTCTCTTAGCTTCAAATGTCCCATGTAGGGGCATTAACGTCGTCTTTGGTGGATTTATTAGATAATAGAGGCATTTGTGTATTTTGTCTGCACAGTTCTGACTCAACTTTTAGATATAAAGTTATTATGAATTTGTTTTAAGATGAAAATCAATAGAGGTTCTCTACATTCTTTTATTCTTTTATTTGAAAAAGCTCCTCAACATTTAGAATAAGTGGCAAAACTATAAAAAATGTTTACTTTTTTGTTGTACATGGCCTAATCTTTATCTCTGGAGTTTGGTTTTACACCAGTGCTTCCCAAAGTGGGGTCCTGGGCCCTCTAGGAGCCTCAGGAGGGCCCAGTGGGGTCTCCAAAGGTTGTCCAGATAATAATCATTATAGAAAATTGAGTTTGAAATGAACTTCACACAATTAATGACTAGGATACTGCTTTGAATCTATACGTCCATAAACAATATACAGTAATTACTTTTTTTTGTATCTTAATCTGAAAGGAAAATGTTCTTTATAATTTTGAAAGGCGTGTGAATAGGCCTGTATAGACCTGCTCAGAACCTACGTCATTAAAAGCTGCCCTCCCTATAACTTTCTTTACAAAATGAGTAAAAACATTAAACTGATAGAAAACTCAACAATGACTTCTAATGATGCTCTGGTTTGCACCAGTGACACTCTTCATAGCTAATTATCTAATGTCTACGATTGGAACAACAAGGGATTGCTAATGCAAACTATTTAAAAAATAGTAAATGGTCTATTTATATAGCGCTTTTCTACCTTTCACTCAAAGTGCTTTACAATCTAGTATCCACTCACCCAACTGACTTGCCCAAGGACACAATGACAATCTACTCCTGTCGTCCACTGTGGCAATTGGTGTTCCAGCGGTCTCTCATCCAAGTACTAACCAGGCCCTAACTTGCTTAGCTTCTTAGATCTGACGAGATCAGGCTTTGACAAGCAGGTATGGCCACAAATAAATACATGGCCTCAGACTCAGAGTCATGGAAGTATACCATAAGCCAGGAGTCCTTCATGCAAAAACCTTCTGCAGAAATCATCACAAAATAATGCCACAGGTGCAGTTTGCTGTGAGTAGTTCTCCACTTTGATAATAAATTAACACAAATACACAAAAGTCTTTATGAAGGTCGTGGTAACTCACCTCCTGCACTTTTCTGCAAGTTACACAGTCAAACTCATCAAGGGATTTATAGCTTTTCTCTTGTGTTTTTTTTTACCACCAAATACAAGTAAATATCAGGACACTTACTAACGTCATGCTCACATTCAGTAACTGGGCGACACGGTGGAGCAGTGGTTAGGGCTCTGGCCTCAAAAAGGTCCTGGGTTCAATCCCAGTCGACCCGGGCCTTTCTATGTGAAATTTGCATGCTCTCCCCCTGTCTGTGTAGGTTTCCTCCGGGTACTCCAGTTTCCCGTACTTCTAAAAACATGTCTGTTAATACCTCCCCTCTGCCCTCCTCCCCAGGGCTCCTGTGCAAAAGAGAATCTAATCTCAGTGGGTTTCCTGGTTAAATAAAGGTCAATAAACATGGATCTGGAATTGCGTGCCATTTGTTAAAGTGACAATGCACCTGTGTAGGTCAAGGTTAATTTATATAGCACATTTAAAAATATTTCACACTGCCAAAAGTGCTGTACACAAGTGCATTACACATCCAAAAAAATTACATTTTAAAAAGAAATAAAAATGTTCATCTCAACTTGTGTTAAAGAAGACAACATTTGTATTTGTCTCATGCAGGCCTGTTGGAAACAATGTGTGTCCCTGATTGATTAATTAATCTGTTAATCACACTCACTGAAATTTGAAAGAGAAACTTGGTGGCCAAGCAAAATCTAACTTCACTCACCTCACATACATTTTTTTTTTTTTTGCTTTGCTTGCTGATTCTGCAGAAATCTTGGATGTTTTTTTTTTTTTTGCGTGTCCCTGATTGGTTAATTAATCTGTCTATCACGCCCACTGAAATTTGTAGAGGGACACAATGGCCATATATTTTTTAATTTTTCATCTGAATTTCCAAGCAATGAATCAATATCATGCGACCAAGACTCGATACCGCAAATTTTTAAAGATTGGCGACAACATCCAATACCAAAATCTCATCAGTGCATCCTCATTTAGAAATCTGCATTTGCATAATCTCCACAATAACTTCCCTCTCTCTTGTCACTCTCCATCCTCTTTGTCTATAACGCTTTCCGTATCTCTCAGTGTTTTGACAGAACACAATTTACTCGTGACAGTCGGGCTAAACAATGCAGTTACTCCCAGATTCATTCATAAAACATTCAGGTGCTGCTGTCAGACAAAGAGGACGCCACGTTATCAATCATTTATGTTTATTAATCTATCCCACCGCCTGCGTTTGTGTGTGTGTGTGTGTGTGGATTTGGACTGACTTGCGGAGAGTAAGTGGCACATGAATATTTAACGACGGGGACACACTGAGCTGCTTCATCACGGGCAGGACGCAGGCTAAGACGACTTCCTGCTCTCCAACACTCAGACGGTTCATTATATGGAGGAGAGAACGGGAGGAGGAGGAGGAGGTATAAGGCCACTTCCTGCTGTCTGCATCTGCAAATAGACGCTATACGTTCAGCTACATACAAATGCTGCAGAAGAAGTCGAATAGAGGTTAGGCAGGAGTGATGGTTTTAAGAGTGAAGCATCTGCAATTTCAAGACAAATGAATTCATGTTTTGCTATTCTTTTGGGCAAAGCATCATTTAGAATGGCTTTGTCTGAAATTATCTGTGTGCTAGACCTACTTTTACATCGTTATGAGGTTTATTTAGGTCTGATATAGTCATAGTTTGATCCAGTGGTACTTGGAGAGCCAAATATTATGTTACGTGGTACTTGGTTTGAAAAGTTTGAGAACCACTGCGCTAGAAAATACACTGAACTAAAATATAAATGTAAAGCTTTTGTTTTTTGCTTTCTTTTTAATGAGATGAATGAGATCTAAATAAAATTGGAAATCACAATTGTTCAAATGATTATTTGCTTAGAAAGACGACAGAGCATTAGCGCGTCTTAAATGTAGAAAGAGACGAGATCAAATGAAATGAGTGAGATATGAAAATGTATTCTACAGTTGTAAAGAAACCGTCTGGGACCTACTTTTACAACTCAAGGAAACATCTGAGCGGCTACAAATTAACTTATGATTCATCATTAATAATCACGATACTTGATTACTAGTTTGATCGAAAACTTTGATCAATTTAGTTATCACAATAATAGCCACAATGTTTGAAGAAACAAAGCATGAACTTGTGCAAGACCTGACTAAATGGGCTTTATTATGTTGCATTAACAGCTGATGTTGGAACTCTAAATATAGATACTAAATATGACTGTTTACTGTTTAAATGTTTATAAAAATACAATACAAGTTCGGAGCTCGAGCGGCAGTGTCTTTGTTTTAAATGTAATTTATTATGGTTTATATGTTAATATAGAAAAACTAACAAAATTGAAAATTGTGGCAGCAAAATTGAAAACTGAATCGAATTGTCCCATCCCTATAGACCCTTCATGCCACGTCACAGTGACGTCACAGCTCTAGCTGGAGGCAAAAAAGACGAAAACTCATAGCCGACGCACTAAAAGTTTGTGGTTTTATCGTTTTTTTGTTGTCAACTGTGACTAAGACCTTTGTGTCTAAAGTTAGCCTGACCTTACCCAGCCGTGCAGGTGCAGTTTCATGTACAAATTGATCTGTTTTATTTGGAAATGTAGCTAATACTGTACTGTTGTCAATCATTAAATTTTTACACACAAGACCCTTATTTTCTACTTTAACAAGAGCTAACACATTTTCAAAGCTACATGCAACCAATTTTGTTGAACTAAGTTAATCGTAAAATAATTACTATTAAATGTTGTGTCTCTAAAGCACTAATAATGGGAGGTGTACATATTAGCATATTTAGCATTAGCTTCAAGACACGAATGAACTGTTAAAGTTTACTACTTGGTTTAGCAACGTAAAGCGGACATGAAGCAAATGTAAAAATTACCTCTTCAGTCACGTGAAAGAGTAGCTCCAGATCCAAGACGAACCACACAAGCTCAGACAAAATACTTCCATCCGTCAGAAATAACTCACCAAAGTCTGTGTCAGGTCCCACAGAGTAAGTTACGATATACAGTATATCCTGCCACTTCCGAACAGAATTTGAAATTTTTTCTGTTTTTGTGTTAAAAAATCATTCCAAAAACGAGTTAGTTCACACAGGTTTAAATGGAGGAAACGTCGTCTTTGTCTGCCTCCGGCTAAGCTCTCCCACGATATTCGACGGAATGTTTAGTATTATGCAAAGGGTCTATTGATTACACAATTTTTGTAAACGATTACAGTAATTATCATAATTGAAATTGAAATTGAAATAATTGTACAGCCCTGTTATACACAAAATAAGAATTTCTTTCAAATAATGTTCACAAATCTGTTTGAATCTGTGATAGTGAGCACTTCTCCTTTGCCTCACAGGTCTGTCACATCCAGATGCTGATTAGGCAGTGTGATTATTATACAGGTGTGACTTAGACTACCTACAATAAAAGGACACTCTGTGAGGTGGGATGGATTATTTCAGCAAAGTACAAGTGCTCACTATCACAGATTTAGACAGATTTGTGAACCATATTTGAGAGTTTGTGCACATAGACAGTTTAGATCTTTGAGTTCATCTCATAAAAATAGGAGCAAAAACAAAAGTGTTGCGTTTATATATTTTTATTTAGTGTAGGTCATTCAGTCATGTAACTCAGAGGCTCAACCTCTTTCAGTCGAAAACATTTTAAATAACGACCATAACCATTCACAACCTACAAACACCAAATGTGAGTCTTTAGTCTTATGTTTGATTTTGTTGTGAAGATGATGATGATGCCCACAAATATGTGTTTGCTCTATACTGTTATGTTTTGAGATTTAAAAAAAAAAAAAAATGATAGTGTCAGCTCATAGCGTGTATTGTCAGATACTCACTGACAAAGTGTCAATTTTGTTCCATGCACAGATACATCTGGATCTGCATCTATGTTTGGCTTTTTGAGAAAAAACATTGTAATAGATTTTGAAACCTTTAAATGTAACTGTGAGTTTTGGAACACATTTGCAGCTGACATGTCATGTGCAGCTTGCTGTTTGTTTTTTGAGTGAACATACAGGACGGTATCGTCAGCGTACATTTGATAGAACATTTGAAGGAAATTTTCTTAAATAAGTCATTAATGTACATGGTCAACAACAATGGGCCCAGCATTGAGCCTTGGGGCACACCAAGATTATTTTCAGATGTTACAGAATTGGCATTATACTCTCTGGCACATTACCTCCTCAAAGCCAATTTAAAGTATTTTTGATTAGATTAAGATAAGTAAGTTTTTTTAGGAGTCTTACATGCTTCACAGAGTCAAACTTTTTTTTTTTTTTTAATCAATGAACACTGCGACAACAACATCACCAGATTTTATATTTTCAACTAAGTAACACTGAGCAGTTTCTTTATTTTTTTTCAAATGCCAAAGTGTATTAGATTTAGATTGTCCATACTTTTTTTAGTTTTTGAACAGAAAAAGCTTGATCCCTAATCTGCGTTTGAAAGGTGTTAAACCTTGCTTAGGATAATAACAATGTTAATTTTTCACATTTCATCAGGGGACCTTCCAAAATCATTTCACTCCCAAGTTGAGAACTACTGATGTAACAACTTTATGTGAATAAGATTTTCAACATCATGATGCTCTGAATCAACATCAGTAATGAGAATTATTCAAAGATCCAAAGAAAGACATAACCAGGATATTGAACCGATATCAAGATACATAGAGACACACAATATTGCAAAATTTTATGGATCGCCAGGTTCTATTATTCCATAGTTTCTTCTAAATACATAGAAACAAACACAACACTGTATATCTCCTTTAACATTGTCATTGCATTTTGATTCGATTAGACGTGTATTCTAACTCATCTTCCAGCAGGTACAGGGTTTGTTCCACAGCTCAAGCCTTTTGTCGTGTTTTTATTTCTTTCTTTTGCTGGGAACATTTTGCGCAGCTTAATGTCAGTCTCCACCTCTCTTGAGCCTCTCGCACATAAGAGACGGTTTAACCCTGAAAAAGCTGTTTACTGAATCAGAGCGGCAGCGACGGCGGCGGCGGCGGGAGGAAAAGGGAGTTACCATGGCAACACAAGCCGAGGAGCTGGTGTGATGTGAATGTGTGAGACTGCGAGAGACCAGGGGGAAGCCCAAAAATACAGAGAACCGACGCAGACACAGACAGAGATTAAAACACATTCAGTTTATTCAAGACTAAATCCTCAACGTTCTGACTTAGTGGCAAAAATATAAGAACGCTTGATAAAATGTGTTTCTTAGCTGTTTTTGGACTTGTTTTTTCACTTGTTTGGCAGAAATCGTATGAAACAGCTTTTCTGTTGTCTCGGCAACAGCGCAGACTTTGGCTGTGTCCGAATGTGCGCCCTAACTACAATATAGTGCACTATTCGGGGTCACGCCATTTTGTAGTGGTGTCCGAATGTCCAGTGGGTCAAAAAGTAGTGTACTCAAAATTTCCCACAATGCATCTGGAAAAGTAGTGTGCATCGATGGTCACTAGAACGGCCAATATGGACCACAATTCATTGCGAGAATCGAAAAAAACTGCGCGGACAACGTGAGGTCTTTAACTGTAAACAACACGACTGAAGTAAAGATGAGAAGGAGCCGCTTGAACTCACTGTTGAGCCGGAGAATAAACAAAACACTCCGTTAGCCGTGAAGATGCTAACGTTAGCTGCTAACCTTAGTTTGGGCTGTAAAAGAGGAATTATCCAGTCCGTGTGCCGTTAAATGTATTGTCCAAGTTAAACCAGACTTGGATTATGATTAGTAGTCCTTAAATATGTGCGTGGCAGACGGACTTAACCAGTATTTATTACAAAAATTCATTTTTATCGGACTTTTTTGCTGACCGTTGAGCCCGATCTCACAAGAAAGCGTACATTTACCACGACATTACACAATATGTAAATGAGGTATGATTAGCACGAGTTTACGGCCGTCCTGCATAATTATAGTACGCGTCACAATCTCCATTCATTTTAACGGTGTTTGTTAAGACGTGTTCTTATTTATGAATATTAATGAAATCCTGCTTCTAATCTTAACCTGCCCCAAGCCCCAGACCTAATCTTACCCATTTTAGTAACTTTATGCCTGAACTTACCCGTTTCACCTGAAGAAAACGTCCCCACGTGGCTTCTATTAAAACTCGTGTTTTTTTGGACGCTGTGAAATCTCGTGTCATTTTTACTCTTTTTCATATCGTGCTAAATGCACGGCGTAACATAAGTACTAAAAATAGCTGTGAAGTCGTAGTCCAAATACGCTGTTTTTGTGTCGTGGTAAAAGTACGCCATCTAGTGAGACTGTGTTGGACCGTTACATAAACTCAAGGGGGAGAGTGACGTGACCCGCGGTCAGCTGACCAGTCCACTGAACAGGGCAGGACTATATAGTAATTGAGTGGATAGGGAACGAGTGTGGACGTTCGGACACAGCCTTTAACGTCTGCGGTTGTAGAACGTTTTTTTGCTGTTGCACGACAAATAGTTCACTCATCAAATCTTAATTAAGCAGAGAAAGGTATCGCGTTTGTCTGTGTCGGTGAGAAATGTGAGAGAAACAGAAGTGTATTTATTTATTTTTATTATTTATTTATTTGATAGGACAGTACGCACAGTAACATGTACATACAAACATTTATAGCCTTGGCTAATTTGCAATGTCGTCCCTAAAGGCTTTTAACACAAAAATATACATCATTGTAGTTTTTCTGCTTTTCTGCCACTGTTTACACACACATGAAGTCAATATTTTGCAGTAGTTGTGATTGTTTATATATATTTTTTACGTTTTCGTATTTTAGTTGTGTTTTGAGAAACTGTAATTTGTCTCCATTAACTCTTATTCATTCTTGCCACTCACTGCTGATATTTAATATGCTGTGCTGTCACCTGCATAACCTCTATAGGAAAACTAAATACATTTATTGCTATTACTGTAAAAATACTGCTGTAGTATTGTGTTTCAGGCTTTGTCGTACAGCTTCATCAGTTTTCCAGTTGTTGTATCCTTTTTTTCAACCTTTCTGACGTCCACTATGTTTCATTATTTGTAGTTCTTGTCGTGTGTCATGGTGTCAGAATGGCAACCAATGACCAGATATGTTTGTAAGCACAATAAACATTTGCTTAATCGAGGAATAAAATAATTGGCTTCAAAATTGGGCCCTTTCTTCAGACTTAAGTTTAATTGTCAAGTTTAATCATAGGGCTTTTACATGGTGTTTTAAAGCAGCATTGTTTTTTTCAGAATGAAATCATTTTTTTTTTTAATTAACGTCGCATCAGCTGGTTTTGTTTCACTTGTGGAAACTGGCATCTGTCTGACATCACACCAATGAGATTTCGTTCGCTCTGCAGTAGGCTCCATGTTTAGTCCGACTCTGAGGCCGGTCCATGTTTAGTCCCGACTCTGAGGCCGGTCCATGTTTAGTCCCGACTCTGAGGCCGGTCCATGTTTAGTCCCGACTCTGAGGCGGTCCATGTTTAGTCCCGACTCTGAGACGTCCATGTTTAGTCCTGACTCTGAGGCCAGTCCATGTTTAGTCCCGACTCTGAGGCCGGTCCATGTTTAGTCCCGACTCTGAGGCGGTCCATGTTTAGTCCCGACTCTGAGGCCGGTCCATGTTTAGTCCGACTCTGAGGTCGGTCCATGTTTAGTCTGACTCTGAGGCGGTCCATGTTTAGTCCGACTCTGAGGTCAGTCCATGTTTAGTCCTGACTCTGGCACCAGTTAGAGGTCAGTCCCTGACGTCCTCAAAGTCTGAGCTGGTTCAAAGGCACAACATGTAGAGATGTACTTAGGCGCGACGCCCTGGAGAGACTTAAACACACTACTTCCTCGTGCTTTAGTATAAAAATATAGCACCATTAACCTACAAAATAGCAAATTGCAACAAGAGAACAAAAAATACTCACAATAATGAGTTGTTTGCTTTTTAATATGGTTTTATAGGAGGTACTAAATCTCCACAGGTCCCTGATAAAAAAAGTGTGACAATACCAGTACTTACAAGAAAAAAGATTGGTCACCGCTGGTTTAGACCATTAAATCCAGTTCTCAGCTGGAGTCAGAGATTCCTCAGGGAGATTCTGAGACGACAGTGTGTGTGTAAACATGTCTGTGTCTCTGTCTTTACCGATCACTTCTACATGAGCAGCTCTGAGCCTCGGACAGTCGAGACGGTGACTCAGACTGTGTTTACACTCACAGCTCATCACAACGTTCACTAGACTTTAACTAGACTCAATTAAAGCAAGACACTACAGGCAAAACAGTTTTTCTCTCGATTTTTCCTTTTATGTTTTCTGGTGAGTTTTCTCTCTCAGTATAGGGTTTGTCAGCAATGTTGATCAATAAACTTTAGCTTTTTTTGGCTGCCACACATGAGGCTGGTCAGGTGAGGACTGGGCATTTGGGAACATATTAAAAGTAGGGTAACTAACTTTTTAGATTGTAAATTAGTAAACTTTATGTTTTCCTCTAAAAACTCAAATGCAGCACTTGTGAAAAACTAGAGCACTGCGTACTGTCTGAATTCAATAATAAAAAGTTTTAGTTCTAATCAGGAGGTGAATGCTGTGCTCAGATTGGCTGAGCTTGGGTGGTCCGCTCCAGTTTCACTTTGCTTCTTTGTAAAAAGAAGTTTATATATTACAAAAACTCACATCTTAGTCAAGTTCTTTGTCCTAATTCAAGCACAGAATGATCTTGTTAGACTTATTTTGAAACCTGTTTAGACTTGTTTTAACTAATCTGGAAAATCTCAATGTGCCAAAACGGAAATAAATGTATATTTTCTTAGCGTCTTTCAACATTTTATATCTATTTTGGAATCTTTGATCCATTTAATGGATTTTTATATTAAACCTGGACTTGGTCAAGACTACAACTGGACTTAAAGGGACCAGACCAGGACAGAAACTGGTCTAAACCAGAACTAAAACTGATGTGAGCAGTGCAAACACTAGATTTGATTATACACACACATATACACTTATACTGAGTCTGAAACTATAGGCAAGGCAAATTTATTTGTATAGCACAATTCATACACAAAGCAATTCAAAGTGCTTTACAAGGCAGGAAAAGATGCATCGAATTTACAGTACAACATTATTAAAATATATAAATAATCAGCATAAAATTTACTTTAAAAGAAATAAAGAAATAAAGAGTGCAGACAAAGCATTTCAGTCATATGCACAGACAAAAAGAAATATTTGAGCCGAGATTTAAACATTCAGTGCGTATACATGCAGCTTAATAAACCGTTTATAAACGGAATATTAGCAATAACCCGATTGCGCACGGTCATGTAAACACCTGCAAAAACCCGAATATGCTCATATTCCGTTTATTAATAAACCGAATATGAGCCCTGGCTTATTCCTTTTCCAACCCGAATATCTGCTCATGTAGACGCCAATCGGAATATTCCAATGTAAACGGAATATTCAGGACTCGCTGATGTGCTCCTCGCTTATGAACTAAACACAAACTGCCGAAACAAACACGGAAACGCGTAAAGAGACAACACAGGGTCGCTGAGGGTTCATGTGTAAGCACTGAACAGATTATAACGCTACGAAAGTGCAAAAGAATAAAAAGCCTGCGTATTTCTGGCTTTCGGCTGTTTGTGGTTTACTTTCCTCTGAAGATGTGGTAAAAACTAAACAGTTTAAGCTGTTCTGGCGTTTGTATCTTTCAGTCTAAACACCTTTCATTCTCACAAAGTAACTTAGCCAGCCACAGCAAAACAGCAGTGTCTTACCTGTGTTGTAGAGGAGGAGACACACAAAGCAGAACTTCCAACGCGTCTCCGGGTGTTGAAGATTTTGTATATCCATTAAAACTTGTGTGTTCAGAAGAAAAGAAGCGCTCCACAACAAAATATTCCACCGTGAACATGCAGGACTGCTCCCCAAGTGTCTCCGCCAGCGTAAAGCGAGCTGTCCTCGTGTTTGTGTCCGGCTGTAGACGATCTACGTTGTCCCCGCGCTGGTCCACGGCCGTGTTTGTATCAGGCGATCTGCGTTTTCGTCTCGCGCTCCGGGTCCGTCTTCAGCACATGCCGCCGCTTCTCCTTGGCCCTCGCATGGCATGGGCTTCTGTCGTTGCTCTCGTAGAGCTGCGTCTTCTTTCCCTTTCCCTCTCCTGCACTGACAAGCTACACAGGCTTACTCTTACGCGGTATCCGGCAGTTTATCACAGTCCACATGGACTGATTTCTTACCATTTAACCCGTTTCCCACACATTTAGGCTATCATAAGCTATACCTCTGGTTTGCCCCGCCTCCACGTCAGATCTGTCCAATGTGAGCGCTGGGTTTCACACATGTACGTCTGTTTACGTTTTAAAGTCCAGTTGCACACAGGGCAGCAAGAGATGCGGTACAATCCAAAAAAGAATAAATTAGGATCAGAATCCAGTCCGTGCGTCTGTGTGCGTCGAGACGTTGTCTGTGCGTAGCCGTTTGAATCGGAATATTCCGATTGATTACACTTGGCATGTATACAGGATTAACCCTATTTGCTCACACATGTAGACAGGTTATTCCGAATATTTCAGAAAACGGAATATTGACAATAAACCGAATATTAAGCACATGTAAACGTGATCATTGTCACAGTGGAGGCCTGTCTGACATCTTCTGGAAGACTGTTCCAGATCTTAGCTGCATAAAACTGAAACGCTGATTCTCCATGTTTAGTCCTGACTCTGGTCCACGTTTAGTCCTGACTCTGGTCCACGTTTAGTCCTGACTCTGGTCCATGTTTAGTCCTGACTCTGGTCCATGTTTAGTCCTGACTCTGGTCCATGTTTAGTCCTGACTCTGGTCCACGTTTAGTCCTGGCTCTGGTCTGTGTTTAGTCCTGACTCTGGTCCACGTTTAGTCCTGACTCTGGTCTGTGTTTAGTCCTGACTCTGGTCCATGTTTAGTCCTGACTCTGGTCCATGTTTAGTCCTGGCTCTGGGCACCAGCAGGAGGCCGGTCCCTGAGGTCCTCAGAGTGCGAGATGGTTCATGAGGCACTAACATGTCAGAGATGTACTTTGGTGCTAGTCCATGGAGAGACTTAAACACAAGCAGAGCCACAGAAGCCAATGCAAAGACCTAAGCACAGGACTAATGTGATTGTATTCCTGGTTCTGGTCAGGACTCGAGCAGCAGCGTTCTGGATCTACTGCAGCTGTTTTACAGCTCGTTTGGATAGGCCGGTGAGCAGGCCGTACAATAGTCTAACTTACTGGAGATTATCGACTAAAGTCGAGAATTGCGGAAAATTAGGCTTTTAAAAAATAGATTTAGCTTATTTCAAGCTCTACGTGACAAGGTCTAAATGTCTTATTTCAGGAATCTTAAGTAAGTGTTTGTTACATTGGCAGACTTTTTCACTTGTTTTGAACTTGTCTTAAGTATTTTTTAAATTTATTTTTTTCCAGTGTGAGCCATGTCACAACAAAAATGTCGCTATTAACCCTGTGTCGAAAGGTTTATGTTGGAAGTTATCAGGTTTAAACCTGTTTGCAGTGAGAATCAGCTGCTCCACCTTTAAACATGCTTTTATCCTCTCGAGTTTTGATTACATTTTTGTTTCAAGAACAAACTCAAAACAACTTTTTGAAAATGATTTCTGAAACACAAACTAAACAGACTTCTAATCTCTTCCATTTAAGACAGAAAACAATAGAATTTCTTCTCCCAATGTCTGGCTTCTGCTGCAAACACCATGTTTTACTGACAAATGATTACCTGTGCAGCTCTCCATTCAAAAAGACCCTCATAATTGACTCTTATCTGACATGACTGCATTGCCATCTTTCAGTCTGATGATACTCTCTCTTCCCATTCACCTGCAGAGCCTCGTCTTTAACTCGTTCTTGTACATTTTTCATGAATGAGCGTTGACACGTGTTTACTCCGGGGCCTTAAAACAGCATAAATGTAAAAGCAGTGATGAAACAGCTCTGAAATGTTCTCGGCGCATGAATAATGAAAGGAAAGAGAGAAAAACAAATATGTCTGACACCGTCTCCCGAGGCTGGTCGTGGCGTTTTTATTACACCAGACAAATCAAGACTCGTGGAGAAGGTTGTGTCGAGTTTAAGGCGGAATCACAGTTTACGAAAAGAAGCAGAAGAATTATAGATTCTCTGGGGAAATGTAGTAAGAAGGAGAGAGAGAAAGAGGTTTTATCAGAATCAGAAGTGTTTTATGGACAGAGAGAGAGAGAGAGAGAGAGATAGAGAGAAGGAGAGAGAGGGAGAGAGAGAGAGAGATGTTTTTTTATCAGAATAAGAAAAGCGTTTTATTGACAGAGGAGAGAGAGAGAGAAGGAAGAGGAGAGAGAAGGAGCGAGAGAGAGAGAAAGAGAGGAGAGAGGGGGGGAAAAGAGAAAAAAGGGGGAGAGGAGCGATGGTTTTTATCAGAATAAGAAAAGTGTTTTATTGACAAGAGAGAGAGAGTGAGAGAGGGGGGGGGAGAGAAGAGGGGGGGAGAAGGAGAGAGAGAAAGGGGGAGAGAGAGAAAGAGAGGGGGGGGGAAGAGAGAAGGGGGAGAGAGAGATGGTTTTTTATCAGAATAAGAAAAAGTGTTTTATGGACAAAGAGAGAGAATGAGAGAGAGGAGGAGAAAGAGAAAAGGAGAGAAGGCAGAGAGAAAAAGAAAAGAAAGAAAGAGAAAGAAGGAGAAGAGAAAGAAAGAGGAAGACGGAGGAGACAGAATAGAAGTGAGAGGGAGAGAGACAGAAAGAGAAAAAGAAAGGGGATGGATAAAAGGACACAAAGAGAGAGAGAGAAAGGAGAGAGAGAGAGAGAGAAG
>CM076402.1:2704158-2836754 GCA_038363315.1 Mugilogobius chulae | reverse complement strand
TCGACAGTTTCCCAGGCAAAAGCTGAATAATCCAGTTTGTTTTCTTCACAAACATAAAATCCAAGTGAATTAGTCCATAAACACTGCAGTGTTGCAGGTTTGTTCAGTCAGTGTTTTTGTAGCTTTAGCGATCTCTTTTTCCATTGACAGACACCAGAGCTGTTTATTTGTTTCAGTTAACTGGTAAATGAGCTCACACTCGGTTAAGCCACTAACGAACATCCCTACTCTGAACTAAATCTTACGGTCTTAGCATCAGTGTGAAGTAGGGCTGGGTAATATTAGCTAGACTGGCCCCACGTAGTGCCTCTGCTCAATTTAATTTCACTCCAGCTACTGTCAGCGATCACAGAACTGCAGACGATTCCCGAAAACCAGGAAGTAGAATCGGCCAATCAGTGAACAGAGATGAAGTGATGTGTTGGCCAGAACCAACTTGAGTTGAGATAATTGATTGTATATGTATCGACTAAATTGTATTGTAAAGTCTGGTTTTGTTTTTAATTCTTGTTCTTTTGTCCTTCAGTTTGCCAGTTGGGTGGACGCGGTGATCCTGGTTTTCAGTTTGGAAAATGAATCCAGTTTTCAAGAAGTTTACAAATTCTACCACCAGCTCGCTCTTCACCGGCCCATCAGCGAGATCGCCTTTGTGGTGGTGGGAACTCAGGGTGAGACACAGTCGGCCCGTTTACATGACGGCTTTAATTCCGAATAAAGATAATTTAATTCTGAATTAAAATTAATTCCGCTTTAAAAATACCATGTAAACACTTAATTCCTAATGAAAAGTTTATTCGGATTTAAACTTAATTCCGAATAAAGTGGGTGGTTTATTCCGCTTTTAAATCCGAATAATTTTATTCCTTTCTCATGTAACCGTTTTATTCGGAATAAAATAATTCCGTTCGCACTGCGCATGCTCGTTACGTCGCCTCCTGGGTGACGCTGCAAGATGGCGGCACGGACTCGAAAACTTTTTTGTTTTACATATAAGTGCGCTACAGGAGTTACAAACAATGAAAAAAGTGGGTGAGAGAAAACACGAAACACTAACCTTTTCGCAGAGGCAGCGGAAAGTTTTGAACAAGGAGTGTACGTCATGTACGCGGAGAGAGACGCTGCTCTGATCCCAAACAAGTGGAAACTGGACTACAACTTTTCCTCCGCTCACAGAACATGACGTGGAGCTGATGATGTGATTCTCCAGCTGCTGCTTAAAGACTTTCATCGGAACGACTCCAAAAAAGTTATATTGCGTCCGTGGCGTTACATCAATCCAGGAGATAAAAAAGCCAAAAGCCAGTATCCCGTATCCATCGGATGTGTGTTTTTCCGGTAGACGTAATTACGTAATGACGTATGTGCGTTCCCTTTCCTCTCTCTTTCTAACCCAGACGTTAAGCGGAATAAGATAAAGCCGATTTAGCGAGTTTAACATGTAAACCTTTATTCGGAATTATTATTTCCATGTAAACCTGAAGGAAAATAGTTTTAATTCCGAATTAATTAATTCGGAATAATTAATTCGGAATTAGGAAACATCATGTAAACGTGGCCAGATTTACATGTTTTGTTTGGTATAATAGGTTTCCCATTAAGAAGATCGTGGGTTTGAATCCAGGGACAAACCTAAATTAAGATCTCGTTGGGTGGAGTTTGCATGTTTTCCTTGTGTTATGTGGGTTTTCTCTCACAACTCATAGATGTTTAGGTTAATTGGCAGCAGGTGAATGAATGAGTGAAGAATGATTGTGTGTCTGTGTTTGTCTCAATGTCTTAGTTAGTCTTACAGTGAGTTGGCCACTTCCCAGGGTGTCCTCCTGCCTAAGGCCTAAAGTCAGTGGAATAGGCTACCAGTACCAAACAGGAAAAGGCAAATGAAAGAAAAAAAATGCAAATCTATTTATATTATTTATTTTAGGGTTTAGCTCCTATGTTAACCAGTAACGCTGGGTGTACACTGACTTTGTCCAAAGCCACACGTTTGTTTTTGTCTGATGCTACACAGATTCACGTTGATTCACATGAGAATGTCCTACAGTATAATAATTTAAAAGCCGCATCAAACCATTGCGGTCTCTGGCAAAAAAAGACGTTTTGTGGATTCTATTTGTAGACCCGCGTGGCTCTCGCACTCGCACTGCTCCGAGGTCCGTGGAACACATTGGTTTCAACAACTTTCTAAGTCCTAGATGAACCACACATGGGGACATGGGAGTTGTAGAGATGTGGACTTGCAAGTCGTGACTTGGATTTGAGTCAGACTTGAGTCACTATTTTAATGACTCTTGACTAGACGTGATAAAATGAACTAGGGCTTGGGACTTGACACACAGCTCTGACTTGATGCTTCTCCTCAAAAAAGAAAGAGTGTGATTTTATGTTAACAAACTGGAACATGTCTTTTTGTGACCAGAAATTTATTTTTTCTTTGTATTTATAAAAATCAGTGACGCAATTTAGTATAATTACTTGAAAAGATTACAAACTACTACCAGAAGACTTGGAACTGGACTTGGACTTGTCTCTCCTTGACTTAAGAGTCAACTTGGACTTGTCTCTCTTTGACTTGGGTCTTGACTTGGAGTTGAGGGCATAAACTTACAAAACTGTGACTCGGTCCAATGTCTGTGAAGTTGCTTCTTTGAAACTCCTCCTTTGTTGTGTTTGTTTCAGACAAAATCAGCAGCACTAACCCCAGAGTGATCGATGACGTGAAAGCTCGTCAGTTGTGCTCTGATGTGAGGAGATGTACGTACTACGAGACCTGCGCCACCTACGGACTCAACGTCAACAGAGTCTTCAACGACGGTGAGACAAAACATCTTTCACTTTCACCAAATCACCTAAGCTCGTGCTGCACGTTTTTAGTCAATCAGTTAATCGGTTGAAGGAGTCTCAGTCATCCAAAATTTGTCTAACAAAAAATCATTCTATTTACATTATAATCAGGGTTCGATTTGTCATAAAAACAGAAGAGGGGATAGAAAATTATGTTTTTAATTAACAAATATAATTCATTCTGCACACGGCCTAAATGTGAGTCTAAATGACAGCACTGAGACTAAGAGAGATATAAGAGAAAGAGGATGAAAGACGGATTGGCGCATGTTTATTACTGAGATCTGTCCGTTAAACTTTGAAGAAAAGGTGCAAAGAAAAGCCAATCAGAAAGGGATTGTGAAAGTGTGACGTTATTGGCGATTATGAGAGCAGACTGTTGAGTGGAGGGGCTGCAGCAAGAAAAGCAAAATCCTCAGTGAGACTACTGAGATTGACAGAACACTGTGAAATTTAGGACAGGAAATACAGTTAATGCAAGATAAAAGCAGAAGGAGGGGTGGGGAAAGTATAGGCAGAGAGCGGGATGGACAAGCAGAGGATTCTTTAAAGCATTGTGTAACTCTTATTTTGTAATAGTGACAACTTAACACCTTTATGTGAATAAAATCTCAAATATTATAAAGAATTCTAGATCAACGCCAGACAGTAAATAAGTCGTTTTATGTCAAATTAAAGCCACAATCAGGATTTTGGCTAGATTTATATATCATGGGACCAATACCAGATACAGCAAAGTTTAGTTTTTGATTGGAAAGATGCATCACTAAAAGATATTTATTTGTACTTTTTGCCCCGATCTCTTTTAGTTGACAAATTGATCAACAGGAATGTCTTTGGTTGACTACTGCCTTAAAGGTCCCATAATATGCAAATGTGACTCCAGTGAGCTTATAGTCTCGTTAGAATGTTGTTTCCTCATCAAAACATACGAAAAGCTGTGTTTTTTTGATTCACAAATGTTTAATTTATCCTACTGTCTTCAGAGCTCCAAATGTTTTGTTCCATTTCATTATGTCGTTATGTGGTAGTTTTGACGTTAACAGCCATTTTAGCCTTAATTCACCTGATTTATGCTTCAATACACAAAATATGACTGAGCTGTTGTCATTTTTGTTTTGATCAGACGCTTCTTCTTTTGTTCAGGTGAAATTGTTACAAAAACTACCCAATTTTTTTAAACTTCAGAAAAGTCACACCAGATTTGAGTTAAAACAGTGACATGATTCTTTCAGCGTTCATGAGACTGGCACTGTATCTCTTTCTGCTCATTATATTTTGATATTTCGATCTTTCCTCAGCTGCTCAGAAGATCATGGCGGCGAAGAAGCAGGCGGCTCTTTTGGCAGCAGCGACGTGTAAATCTCTGCCAAACTCTCCGACTCACTCCGGAGGCTCCACCCCGGTGTCGGAGGCTTTCCTGGGCAGGTACAGACCATCTGCTGCTCCGTGTGTGGCTGCTGCTGCTGCTGCTGCTAAGAACATGTTTTATTTAACATGCTGGCTTATTTTCAGTTGTTTTTTGTTTTTCCTAATACTGTTTGTTTAAAGCCGGCTGCACACTGGAGGAGTTTAAGATCTTTGCGATTTTTTGACTTTAGCCAAGAACAGGCCACAGACATAAGAACATTTATTTGTGTCACAGTTGCATCTTGTTGGAAGGAAGAACATAGACACAGACTTGTAGAGCGCAGCGGCGAGCGGAGAACAGTGCGTGTGTGACCAAGCGGGGGTGTTATAAGCTTAGTTATTATTTAGATTTTTACCAGCAACGCCTTCGCCATAAAATAGGAAATAAATAGTTGTTATAACTAATTTTTCTTTAGTCCAAGTCCTGATAAGTTCGTAAATGTACACTTTTATCTCATAAATTTCAAGTTTAATCTATGAAATAGCTGCTTTTTATGGCTTCAAAACAATATGACTTTATTTCTGGCATTAATGTGTGGGTAAAATCCTACCTTTCTTAAGCTTCAACGTTATTTTCATTAAATGATTAGCTTAATCTTGAAATGTCACAAGTTTAGTATGATAGAGCAAACCTTTTATTTGTCTTCTAAATTCTGCCGAAGAAATGTGTTTGCAGTAATGAGAGATTGTTCTACCAATGTTAGCAGTCCGGTCCTCCTGCACTGTTTTGGGTTTGGATATGGCCCTCGAGTAAAAATAATTACCCGTCAGTGTTCTATACTCTAGTAAAGTTACTTCTCACATTTAAGGAGCAAGTGTTTTGGAGATGACCTGTGTAATGCTCGTAAAAAAACAAAAACAATCCCACACTTTGATGAGGCAATGTTTCTTCTTTATTTTACATTTTAAGAGCTGCCGTCACAAGACAGATGCACCGGATGCTTCTGTTGTAAATGTCTTCGTGCTCGTGCAGCAGCTGAACCTCACCATGATGCTCCTGACAAACAGTCCTAACAGAGTCACAGTGACGCACAGACAGAAGGAGAGAAACTACAACAAATCTCTTAAGACTAAAGCTTTCAATTAAATTCAGAGCAGTACACCAAATCATTCACACGTTAGAAGTTAAAAGTTGTACTGTTGAATAGAACGAGGACACGAAAGCCTTTCAATGCCGCTTGCGACTTTTATGTTCTGTTTATTTTTGTCCTTTGTGTTTATTTTGTCTTATTTTGCTATTTATACTTGGTAATTAGATTTAATAACGTCCATTAACCATTCTTCCCCTCTCTCCTCCTCTCTCTCTCTCTCTCCTCTCTCTTCTTGCGGCGTCTCCCCTCTCTCGTCCTTACCCCACCTTCTCTTGTCTTCATAGGTGGATCCGTCTCTCCTTTTACACAACCGTTGTAAAAGTATCTATTCAGGTAAAAAATTGTTCACATGTCCTGGACTCTAGTCTAAAATGTACAGTTTTTTTTTACTAAAACTTGTCTTTTATTGTTGTTAGCATTGTGGCTAATTGTTATTACCATACAGAGAAGCTAACTCCTAACAAAAGAAAAAAAAAAGCTTTAAACACGGAGGAAAAACATGTAGACTGAAGTCAAAAGCTTAAAACTCATTATTTTGGTTTGTTTATGCTTTTAAGGAGGCCAACAAATAAGCATAGCATGTTAACAAATGATGATTCATCCTTAAAATTTGGGGTAATCTAAACTTCAACTTAATTTGACTTAATCTAACTTAGCCTGTATAAGTGACATGCTATTAATACACACCATGTATCGTTCGTTACTTTGGTCGTTTCGCCTCTCGTGCCAAGAAAGTTCCCCGCTGGTTCCTGGAAGCAACAGAAGCCGCTCTGCATCTTTTCGCCCATTTACCAAAGTACCATCTGCAAGACACACGATGCACAGAGAGAGAGATCAAAGTAGCTTAAGGCATGTGGCGTTTTCTGATACAATGCAGGCAGATGCTAAACAGTTGGTGCAGCTTTTAGAGTTAACAGTGCATCAGATGTAATTTCAGGACACGCAACTTGAAAACGACAATACTAACGGCCCAGTACGTGATTTTTTTTAAATTAAAAACCTAAAATCTGTTAGCACCACACAATCATTATCATCAAAACGTTCTATTCTACTAGCATCTTCATCGCTTGTCCATTACGCGTTTGAGTCAGCTTAACAGGCTACTTCTCTATTCACTCCCTGCCCTCTCTGGTGGGTCACTAACTTCCTTTCAAATAGTAACTTTGTGAGAGGTGTTCTCCAGTCTAAAATCAGTACTCTATTCGAAAAAATGTTCATAAACTGCACTTTGTGAAAAATGCATGGTCTCTCCTCATTGAGCGTCCTGAACTCCTCAGATGTGATGGGAGGCGATCTGTGAAAATAAGTCGAAACTGACCATCTACTTCCTTCACCATAGTTCTTTCGATCGATCTAGCATACAGTACTTTTCGCGCTACAACCCATCTTCTTAGCCCTAACGTTTTCAAAACAAATGAAAAATGCCATTCATGAAGATAAACGAAACTAAAACTTTATTTATGTCCCATTTATTTACGATATCGTTTTGAAGCTTCCTCCTCTCTCTATTACTCATCTTATCTCTCTTTCTTCCTCTCTAAGACTTGACTCTATCTGCTTCCAAACTTCTCTACACTCTTTCTTATCTATCAAAAGTTCCCTGTTTATCCGATCTTTCGACACTTCAACACACCCACCACCTCACATATAACGTTTGACCTCTTTCTTCGCTCTCTCCCCGTATCTCCTCGTCACAGTCCTCTCGATTTTTTCGATTAATTGCATATACCAAGCTTATTCCCTTTTTCGTGTGAGCTTTTCGATTACAATACATAAGTACTTCTCTTCTTCATGTCCTTCCTACACCTCTCTCCAGGCCAATCTCCTGAAGCATGTCATGTTCTCTTCATCTCGGCTAGCTCCTCGTTCTGTTGTCGTCTGTTTTCCTCTAACCGTTTCTTTTGAAAGCCAGAATCACAAAATAAAACCAAGTACGCTTTTCTAAGTCCTAACATTGCACTACCTACAAAATTTAACCATTATCTTCGATATGTGTTGAGGCTGTGCACCCCTCTCTCTCTTTCTTTCTCGCTGGTAAGCAGAGCTGGTTCAGATCTCTCGGCACCCCTTCCCTCAACTTAACTAGGCTCTTGCTTGCTCCTGTTTACTCCTCCTGGGCTTCGCTACTCCATCAACTCTATCTCTCGAATCTCTCCGGGTGTGTAGTTCATCTCACCACCCCTCGTCCTGTCCGCGGTTCCTCCTCTTCCTCGCTCTTCTCTACACGGTTCCTCCCCCAACCTCACGACCAAACATGCTCTCAATTCTTCCTGCTCTAGTCGCTCTCAATTCTCCCTCTCTTTACTTCCTCGCTCTACCCTATAATCTCCCCTCACAGTTGACGGAATGTTGAGGTGAATGCTTGGTCTGGGCCTTTACACTATGCGACTTCTGTTGCCACCTGTCCAGCCTCTTCCCGCCCTAAGCGCGGCCCATACATACTACTGCGACTAGCTCTCCTCAGTCCACCTCTTATCCCTCCTCAATGCGGTCTTGACTCTCTGCTCTCTCTCTCCCCCCCCCCCCCGTAATGTACATCTGACCTCATCGCAGCTCTACGTACTCTCCTCTCTCTCTCATTCGTACATCATCTCTCGTGCTGCTGACAGGCGAGACATGTTAGAGATAGACGTAGGGATTCTCAAAGAACAGCTCATAGTGTGTCTACTACTAGGCTTCTGCTGTTCACAGTCCACTCTGACGTCATCCTATGTCAACAAAAGACACCCTGAGAGTTCTTTTTAGAGTCACCACGAGTCAGAAAAACCATACTGACTACCGCCATCTCTTGTGCTTCTTATACTCGCACAACACTGGTTCTCGCTCACGTACTTTCCTGGCAGTTTATGGTCTGCGAATATATACTGCGCATTAACAGGGGGTAGACGGACATTATGCTCCAAATCTCTCTTGTTTCATGATTTCGATTCACGCTACCTAAAATTTCTACACAAGCGAGCACAATTTACCTAAAATCCTATAGAGTGGATCTCAGCTAGACGCATCTAAAATTATAAATTTAAATAACTGTGACATTTATAATATATTAGACACGGTGGAGAAAGGAACATAAAGAAAACAACAACGCAATTGATATGTACTGACACTGTACTGGTTATTGGTTCATTTTAATCTGAAGAGGAAATACCTACATCTGCGAGGGCATAAGTGTATGTTAGAACACTTCTGCCTTCACTCCAAAACATACATTTTCACGAAGCCTCCTAGACAAGAATCACTCAGTACATAGGTCTAAAAGTGAATTTGTGAGAGAAAACTTATATTATAATAAGCTTGATTTTAGATTAGAAGATACCGAACCACTTGCAGCTTTTTTCTATTCTTTTTATGGAACAGACCCCGTAGTCTACTCGAATCAAACTATTACGTCATGTAGCCGCTATACAATTGCCTTGTAGCATCAGAGTGACTTTGATACTAACACATGTATTTCTTGTGCGAGCTCTTTTTCCCTTTGATTATGATAGAAACACAAGGTAAGAGTACTCTTAACGACGCATAGACCAGCGGCTTGTAATAAGAGTGATTCAGCATGTCAGTTTGGCGTGCGATGCCTCTGCGGAATAATAAAAAAGTTCTGTATGAAATTAGCGAACTTAGTAACACACTTTCTGCGTACATGTTGTGAGGAACCTTGATATGTTGTCCTGGTTTAGTTTTACATAGCAACAAGACCATTGCAAAGGATTGAGATCGATGCATACGAGAACTCCATCAGTGCCTGACAGGATATTTCAGGTCCTATGTGTCTTGAAGAGTTAAAGAGTGTGGGCGACTAAGTTCAGGACAAGTGCTAACAAAAGGGATCACAACAATGTCTATTTATCGCAGCTCCAAGTTTAGCTGTGTTTAACGGGTGTAGTGAAATAATTGGAATTATGTGATGACTGTACAAAAACGACGAACAATTGTGCGTCAGGCTTCTTCGCGGGCCTTTGCCATGATGGAGGCAAAAGCGCCGTCTGTATGTGTTACAACTTTGAAAACTTTGTAGAAAACCTCCCCGTTTCTAACTTATTTGTATCAGTTTCATTTGTAAAATGGTTGTATCTTGTGTGACTGGCTGCAGTAACAAGCAAAGAGGTTGTAAACCTAGTGTAGCTTTTTATCGTTTACTTTTTGATTATGACAGAAGACGGCAGTGTTTGGCAGCAATAAATCCTTCAAAGTTCTCACATTTGCAGTGAATCTTTTGCACAAGGTACGTCAATACTTATGAGAAAAAAAATGCAATGAATATCTGAAACACTCTGCAGTGTGTGGGGCTAGCGCTAGCCTCAAGTGATGTAGTCAAGTTACTAAAAACAAAGCTCTTGTATGCTTTTAAATCTGCCGCCCCAATGTAAAACTACTGTTTAAAACGTGTAAAAAAATATACAGTATATACAGTATATATACTGTCTACCACATAATGATACAAATCTCGACAGGTAAAGTCTGGCAAATTTGTACATTTTATTAAATCAGCAAACTTAGCAGGAGGAAGAAGGTATGGAGCAGATAGCATTCATTAGCTTTTCCAAACATCTTGCTTTGTGTCGTCTAAAAGATGTCCTACTTCCACAGACAAATGTACTGATCATGCACTAGAATCATCCAATTTTTTCTTTACAAAAAAAGGAAAATTTGTGAGAATTTGTCAGTTTTGTGCTTCCTGTAATGCTGCTTTTACACACTTCTGCCTCCATCATGGAGCAGCCACATGATCATGCGACGTACTGGATCACTTCATTCATCTCCATGTTTTTTATCTAAATTTTACACAATATATCTCTTTAGGTTCACATTTGTAGTTGTTGAGCAGTGAGTGGTAAAACTGCTGTTTTGTTGCACTGTTCATGTTATGTTTCCCCCACAGAGCTCTGTTAGTGGGCGTGGCCTCTGATACAGACTGTCTCTTGTCTCTGCCTATCACAGTGAATAACTATGGATGTCAGACTTTCTGGATTAAGAACTAAAACGCATCAAACGTTTTGCTTAAGCAACTAACTGCACCACCAAAAAAAGCTTAATTTTCGGGATTAATCAAAGTAGGTAAACAGCTCACTGTCTTTTTGGTTTGGAATAATAGCTCTTTGAGGGAAAAAGACCCCAGTTTAACTTTTTGTTGTTAAGCTAATATTGGTTGGTCATAGATAGCCACAAATAGAAATGACCAGATTGAAAATGTGTGAAATGTCAGCCGATATTTAATGTCAAACTGTCTCTCACCATCTGGACTATGAGATCACAATATAGAACATGAACCAAACCTCACTGCCTTTCCTCTCCTCGTCTTCTTATCCTCCATTCTTCAGCTGTCAATCAAACATATTAATAGTTGTCCCAGAGCTCAGAGGAGGAAAGGGAAGGAGGCAAGGGAAGGAAACATGGAGCAGGGTTAAACAGGCAGATAAAACTGTAAGCTCAGTTTATGCCACAAGGGTCAGCGCTGGAGAGTTTTTTCATTTTTCAGACACACCACCTTTGCATGAACCAGGTTTTCAGTGTCTGAGAAATATTTCTGACTGCACTGACAGTCCGTATGGAAATCCATTGGATTTCACTGTAGCTTTCAGAAATCAGATAAGATTTTATTGCCGTTGTCAGTGAACAAAACTAACAAAACTAGCAACTTGCTTTGATGCACAACATGAAACACTGATGATACAAATAAAGAAAAAAAATATCAACTGTGATAAAAATATTTGGAAAAATATTATGTAAAATATAAGATTATGCAAAAAAATAACAACCAACAAAGACGACAAACGTAATGCCAGCAAACATCAGGCAGAGTTTTCACAGTTATGGAACTTTGTTTTTCTGAGATGACGACACATCAACAAACATTTAAACCTTGCTCTGACTCGACTTGAATTAGTAAAAATACACTTTTTCACCAGAAAACCTCTTAAAAGAGATAATAAGTTCAATTTCCCTTAAGACTACCCATGACTTTCTCCCAAAGCAGACCACGTCCACAAATATGACTCGTTGTTGACTGGATCTGTCTCTCTCAAAATGCAAAGTCAATTTTCTCACAACTGACCTTTTCCTGGGAGTTTAACCTTTTAAGGAACCAGTATTTTTTCACTAAAACGCCCGACAAAAACTGTCTAAAATTCAAACAGAATCTGTTTCTGAACCTTTGGAACACAAACAAATGGCTGGGGTCTTTGTGAAACTAAATTTATTCATGTTCAATATGTTTTACTGAAAAATGTGATTGAAAATGTCATACATGTCTAAAATTACTGCTATTCCACAGTATGGTGTCAAACTTCTCTGTCTTGCATTTATCCAATCCCAGACAACTTTGGGTAGCAACAATAACAGCTTAGATCGATTATCAATCAACGGCAATTTCCACTCTACGCGCTGCGCATGTTGAATGCAGAAAGAGACGCTGTTATTCTAGTTGGCTGGGGAAACTTATTTGATAAAAACAACAAAACGAGACAAGAACAGCTGTTTCAATCAGATCTGAACCGGTCTGACAGACGTCTGGCTCCTGAAGCTTGAGATCGTGTTTTTCTCTTCATTTTTTCACTCATCTGAATGTAATGTTGATTTAGCAGCATAACTTTTGTCTTCGCGCGATGATTTACTTTTGTAGTTAACTGACAACAGCACTGGCGAGTGTTGCTGCTACAGTTTGTGTCAATCAGCGGCAGCTCTTTCTGCTGTCAGGCTGTGGGCACATCCCTCGTGTTGACGAACAGATAATCCCTCTATACATACAGTATATATTAGGAAATGTAATCACACCTTCACAGAGACCAGTGAAAGGATCTGTTCCTGAGAATAACATGTACACAATGCTATTTTTAACCTACATTTCTTGCATTGACATCGAGTCTTTTACAACCAGGCCACTTAATCCTCTTAAACAACAGCAAAGAGAGAAAAACACTGTCTCAATCTGCGTCACGGTAAAAACACAGTCGATTCTGCTGCCAATACCGAGATTAAGCTGTACTTTTAGCTCCCCTCGTCAAAGAAACGGCCCTTCATTTAAGCCCACGGCAAATAGAACGAGCCGGCTCTGCGGAGAAATGCAGAGAGTACACATTCGTTTGACGTAATGAAGTAATCCTCGTGGTGTTTGATATGTTAAAGCTGCACCTGTTACTGAAGAAGATTTATGAGTTTAATGGCTGCACTGCCGACGTGAGACGAGCTTCAGACTTCATTAGTTAAAATACTTTCATCTGGTTAAGAGGTTGGACAAGGAGCTAGTCGTGGTAGTTTAAGTGGAGAGTTTACATGAGGCTGGACGATATTTTAAATAATTTATATCAGGGTATTCTTTAAGTCACATCATGATTTCTATTTTATCACGATTTGCGTCTGTTTTATTGCCTTTAAAGTCAATACAGTCATCTGCTTTTTCAAAAGTATACTGATCTCAATCCAGCTGTTAAAGGATGACCAGCGTTGCCAGATTGTCAGAGCGAAACAAGTGTTATAGCCTTTGAAAAAATTCCAAAACAACTGAACACAACCCTTCAATAATTTATTAAAATAATCACTTAATTAGAACAGTGTGTTACTGCAAAACGATATTCTATCAATCTATCAAAATCATGCTAAAAATCCATGTTTCGGTCATGAATGAATCAAACCAGATACATTTTATGACTTAAACGTGCAGCCCAAAATACCACAACCTTCAAAATTCACAAAAAGAAGCCCAAAGTCGTTATAAAGAAGTGGACGTGGCAACTTAGAGAAGTAGGTTGAAAAAAATAATCTGTGTTTGAACAAACAGATGCAATATAGAAGAAATGTAAATCATGATTCATCAAAAAAAAAAAAAAAAGCAGATTGTCACAGAAATGAGCTCACGATTCAATTTTTATCACAATATTATTCAGTCAATCAATCTTTACAACCTTTACAACACAAAAAGTGATCAAATTTCTTCCCAATAAACTCAATAAAATGCAAACTACATATAAACCACAGACATAAAATCATAATACAGAAACAGTAAGCCAAGAGATACAGTATACAGTATAATAAATAGACATATGTTACTATTACTGAATGTACAAAGCCATTCTGAACATATGTGTTTTGAGCCTTGATTTAAAAGGCCAAAGCCTGCGATAGTGCGGACATCAGGAGAGTTTGTTCCAGACTTTGGGCCAGACACAGAAAAAGCCCCGTCACATCACTGGATCTGGGAACCTCAAGCAGGAGCTCGTTTGTTGACCTTAAAGCCCAACTTGTGTTTTGAACTTTTAAAAGTTCAGCCAACTAAAAAGACGCAATCATTTTAAAATCCAACTTTATATATATACAGTATATATATAAACTAAAAAAAAACTGTAAGCTTTTGAAGTCAGCAGGATTTTTACTTTTAAGTAACTGTACTTTTACTTAAAGTGAGGCTAAACACACAGTCAGAGACTAACTCCGCCCACAACTGAACCTCAAACAGACTCGCAAAAGTAAGAGATGCCCGGAGGCCTTTTTAGAGACGCCCAGTGGGTGTGAAGTTGTGAACAAACATGATGCGAATGATCTTTTTAGCTTAGCCTTTGATTAGTATTTATTGTTTTACATGTAATTATTTATTTATTATATTTATTTATTGGTTCATTTATTATTAGTTTTATCTGACTGAATTACTTTTAGTTCTTATCTTTTTACTTATTTTAATTTTTCTTATCACCTTTAGGTTTTCCAGTGTTTCCTCTGAGGAGCCTCTGCACCAGGAGCTGTGTTCGGCTGTGGCTGTGGGCTCTGGCTCATGGGCCCTGGAGGTTTGGTCCTGACCTCATCTCTCTCTGGGCCCTGGGCTGGTGTCCTGTGGCTGCAGGTGACTCTGCTCCTGGTGCAGACAGCTCCTCTGATGATGCTGCCTTTGGTCCATCTGTACCCAGCCCAATGTATGTAGGCAAACTTAGCAATATGTATTTTAGTGTGTGCGTGTCCGTGTGTGTGTGAGGGTGGGGGTGTGTTTTTGTGTGTGGGGGATGAGGGGTGGGGGTATGAGCTTGTAATATGGGATTGATTGAAATGGGGGGTGGGGGTATCTGAAATTGTTTTTAATGCACTGCAAAGCACTTTGTGTTACATGGTTTGTATGAAAAGCGCTTTATAAATAAAGTTTGATTTGATTTGATTTGATGATGTGTCGGAGCAGTCCTGGTCCTGATTTGCAGCGGAGGGAGCTGTACAGCACCAAGTCTTTACTTACTTGCACGTCAAGATTTTTTTTTTTAATATTTTCTTTGCAAAACATATGTATTAAACTTTTGCTTTAGTCTACATAAGCACGCTTATGATGTGAATATTTTCTACAAATTTCCAACTCTCCACAGCAGCGGTGTCAGAAGGAGGAGTTTATATAACCCATCTGGGCGACTCATTTATCACGTCTACTCGGTGTGACGTCGGCTTGAACTGAATATGCACTGCCAGCGTTTACCCAGCTGCCATGGTTTTTCTAAACGTAACTAAATGAGCGAGTTTGCACAGAAATGTCCAAAAAAAGGCCTGGAAACAGTAGATAATTCAATTTTGACTCCATGTACACAGTTTGTCAGTGAAAAAAAGTTGATTCTGAGTTTAGTTTAGTAGTGAACTTTAGTACTTTTGTTTCTCTCTGAATTCATCAGATCTAAATTTAATATAATTATGCTTCTAAAATTAGTCTAAACAGCTTTTAAAATGAAACTAATTTCTAGATAAGTTAGTTCTTAGTGAAAATCTACTCAAAAAACATTAAAAGATTGACAAAAGCAGAATAACTCCAGTCCAGTGGCAGCCTGAGGACCACCTGTTTGAGAAAGACGAGCTGAGATTGTGTCATTCTTGTGTCTGTCCTTTAAAAGCAGCAGATTTGGCTTCATTATTTTTGCAGCACACTTGTAACATTTCTTGAGTCTCTTTCTCGCCTGTCTCACTTGTGTTTGTGTTTTCCTCAGGGCCGCAGAGGCAGTGACTCCAACCGGCGCAGCGCTGACAGCAGTCTGGGCAGTGGGCGGTGTATTCCCATAAAACAGGTGAGATGTACAGATTCTATATAAAAGGATAAAAACCTTGAGCAACCCGTGACGTGTCCTCGCAGCAGAGATGTAAAAATAAGTGTTGATGAGTCTGGTGAAGAGATGAGAGGCGGCTTGGCTCGAGCTTCCAAATGTGTGAAAACCGAGGCAGAAGAGATTTCAGAGTTTATTGACTGACTTATTGAATTGAATGTTTGAAAATACCAAAAATACAACTGGTGTTACCTCACTGAAGCAAAACTTACACCCACAGTGTTATGGAAGACCTTTGCAAAAATAAATGTGTTTGCAACTGTAAAACTAGTTTATAGTCGAACATGGACCTGAGTGTGAAGCAGCTGGGATGAAATCATGGTTTTCCAAATCCAGATCCTGGCTCTCGACCAGAAAAAGGTGCCTTGCTCTTTCCAGCCCCACATGGAGGAGTTCAAGTGTCTTAGGTATTGTTCACAATGAAGGCATCTATCCCTGGGATTGACGGTGGAAGCAGTGATGATGTCGTTGTATCGAATCGTAGTAAAGAAGGAGCTGAACGGAAATTCAACGCTCTCGATTTATCGGTCAAACTAAGTTTCAACCCTCACATATGGTTATGAGTTTTGGGTAAGGACCAAATAAAAAAGATCATGGATACAAAAGAAGTTTCCTCTGCAGAGTGGCTGGGCGCTCCCTCAGAGATCCTTGGGAACTTGGAAACAACCGATACGGAAGTTCAAAGCGTTCACATCAGGTCATCTTGGCAAGTCGGAACAACTGCAACATGGACACGAAAATAACAGTCACAGGAGAAACTGGGAGTAGAGCCGCTACTCCTCAATGTTGAGAGGAGCCAGCTGAGCATAGGCGTAGCCACGGATGTGCCAGGGTGTGCCAGTGCCGACCAAATCTAGGGCTGGCACAGCCAAAAAATATCAGTGTTTTTTTTTTTTTTTTTAATAAAAAACGTATTCACACACGCACAGTCACCACTGGGGTAGCCTACTTTCTGTCCGTGTTGCATCCAGTCCTCGTCTCTCTTTTCTGATGTCCGCTAGTTTACGAAACTCCAATTACGCGCACAAGACGGCAGCCGCATGTGAGACGAGGGAAAGGAGAGGCAGTCAGGGAGCTCAGACCCGGCTGTATTACAGGCATGCGGCTGTAGACGTGTGAAGAGGCAGCAGGGAGCACAGACCCGGCCGTACTACTGGCTGTACTACAGGCCTGTGCGCTCTCCACACGTAGGCCTAGACGTGTGGAGAGCGCACGGTGATGAGAGGAGCACCAGCCCCAGCCGTTGAGTGACAGACGTCTGCACATTGGTCTGATCCTTAACAGCAAATAGCGGGAAACAAACACTCTGGGTACTGGGTTGGTAACCCCAAAAAGATGTTCTACGTCTCATAAGCAGTTAGTCAGTCTTCATTTCGCGTCAATATGACAAATATTCACAAAGTTACGAGCATAAACAGCAAATGAACTCATGCGTCTCTTTATCACGTAATTTACCGCGACGTATTTACCGCGGCGAAATACGGCGCATTTCTCTAGACTTTGAAGTTGGATTTTGCCTATTTTAAAACACACAAAGCATGAGGTTATCTGTTCTGACTAAAATTTCAGACTTTAAAGCTTAGTATTTCTGTGACTGTCGACAGGTTGAGTGTGAGGATACAGCTCCTCGTGTCTGTCTGTTTGGTGCGCACTGGAAAGAGAGAGAAAGAGCAGGGCAGAGCTCAGGAGAAAGAGCCGGGGACACAAAGGGCTGGAGTCCCACTGAGAAATACACTAAAATAAAATAGAAATGCACAAAAACTCAATTGAATCTTGGTGAGAAGTGTAAACATACAGTACAGACCAAAAGTTTGGACACACTTTCTCATTAAAAGAGTCTTCTTTATTTTCATGACTATGAACATTGTAGATTCACACGAAGATATAAACACCATGAATGACCAGAAGGAGAGTGATGAGCCTCCACAGTCACCAGACCTGAACCCAGTCCAGATGGTTTGAGGTGAGCTGAACCGCAGAGTGGAGGTAAAAGGGCCATCAAGTGTTAAGCATCTCTGGAACTCCTTCAAGACAATTGGAAGAGCATTTCAGGTGACGACCTCTTGGAGCTCATCCAGAGAATGTCAAGAGTGTGCAAAGCAGGAATCAAAGCAAAAGAACCTAGAAATATGACATATTTTCAGTTGTTTCACACTTTTTGGCTGTGTACTACCACATGTGTAGTACACAGCCTTCTGTGAGAAGGCTGTGTACTTCAGTGAGAATCTACAATGTTCATAGTCATGAAAAAAAAAGTCTTTGAATGAGAAGGTCCAAACTTTTGTTCTGTACTGTATGATGGGACAAAATAACATAAATTAACTAAAATATCACATTGGTCTAAAATTTCCCCAGATTAAAGCAAACTACATCTAGTTTTCAGATTTTTAGACCCTCCTGCCTTCAGAGCTACTCTTTAGTCTATTTATATTTTGAACTCTGTAAAGGAACTCTTATTTATTGTCTTACAAAACAACCACCAGGGTGCACCAAATGCAATCTTGCTGACCTGCTGACAGTTTAATAATAAGACTACTCACTTCAGGTTATCTGAATCAATAAAAACAAGTCTAAAACTCACCAAATTACAGGAAATTACACCTGTTTTTTCAACATTTTTGGGGAGGGCCCCAAACCCCCAGATTACAGTGGCCATTTATGCTCAAACTTTGTATCAATGCTTTGCAATTTCACAGTTTACTATCTATATTAGAAAGAATTCAACAAATTGAGCCAGAATAGCTATATTCTGGATTTATGTGGAGAAACAAAAAACTATATAATACATTACAATATCGGTACGTTTTTTGGGCACACCTACATTTTTGGAGGCACACCCAAAATCTAATTTCTGGCTACGCCACTGCTAGGGCATCTGTCCCAGAGCCCACCTTTCAGCAAGTTGTGAAGAGAGGGTTTTAGCAACGCACTGGCCAATCAGATTAGTTTATTTGTGTGACGTAGATGAAACAAAGGAGCTGATTGGTCGTCTGTCATTTAGACCAAAATCTAATTTCACTCACCTCACATTAAAATCTCTTCTTTTTTTTTTCTCGCTCAATGATTCTGCAAAAACCTGCAACGTTTTTCTATATAGTTTCATGTTTTTTTTAATTTTTGTTTTGAGCAGCCATGTTGGTTTTCGTACATGAGATGATGCGCGTCCCTGATTGGTTAATTAGTCTGTCAATCACATCCAGTGAAATTCAAAAGAGGGTGACCAGACGATATATTTTTTACACATCGTCTAGATTTTACAGGCAAAAACAAAGCCTCCCCGGAAGACCAAAACATCTGGCAGAACTATGTCTCTTGACTGAATGTACATAGAACACCTTTAACAAAACTAATGTGCATCACCTCACTTCTGCATCTTTAAAAAAAATGTCAAGTTGCTCCCCTGCAAATGAGATACAACTCAATAGGTTTATGTTCTGCGCTGATCCAAAATTCTATCTGATGCATTGTGAGGAAATATAACAGTTCTCTTTTTCTTAATCTCTTGATCAAACATTCATCGATTTCTCTCTGCAGTCTTCTCTCTTTGGTATTAATCTTTATTTGTCCTCCATCAGGGCATTTTACTGAAACGCAGTGGGAATTCTCTGAACAAAGAGTGGAAGAAGAAATACGTGACTTTGACCAGTGACGGGATCCTGTCGTACCACGCCAGCGTCAACGTGAGTCTGAACTGTGTTACTGCTACAATTCAAGGTTACTGCATTATAATCTAGAAAAGTAAAATCTGTTGATGTGGAGATTGAGTGGGTTAGCTCTCCATCCAAAAGTGAATCAAACCAGGAAAAAAAAATAGAAGATAGTTCATTCAACTCATATAAAGTGTATCTGTCGGGTCACTCGGTTTGAAGAAGCGGTTTTAATGGCAAAGGCAGGCAAAGGCAAATTTATTTGTATAGCACAATTCATACACAAAGCAATTCAAAGTGCTTTACAAGGCAGGAAAATGCATCAAAATTACAATAATTAAATAATCAGCATAAATTTACTTTAAAAGAAGTAAAGAAATAAAGAGTGCAGACAAAGTATTTCAGTCATATGCACAGACAAAAAGAAATGTTTTGAGCCGAGATTTAAACATTGTCACAGTGGAGGCCATCTGGAAGACTGTTCCAGATCTTAGCTGCATAAAACTGAAACGCTGATTCTCCATGTTTAGTCCTGACTCTGGTCCATGTTTAGTCCTGACTCTGGTCTGTGTTTAGTCCTAACTCTGGGCACCAGCAGGAGGCCGGTCCCTGAGGTCCTCAGAGTCCGAGATGGTTCATAACGCACTAACATATCAGAGATGTACTTTGGTGCTAGTCCATGGAGAGACTTAAACACAAGCACTGGAAGCCAGTGCAAAGACCTAAGCACAGGACTAATGTGATGGTACTTCCTGGTTCTGGTCAGGACTCGAGCAGCAGCGTTCTGGATGTACTGCAGCTGTTTACAGCCTGTTTGGATAGGCCGGTGAGAAGGCCGTTACAATAGTCTAACCTACTGGAGACAAATGCATGGATAAGCCTTTCCAGGTCAGGCTTTGACACTATACTTTTGATTTTGGCAATGTTTTTTAGATGGTAGAAAGTTGCTAATCAAAAGTTTCAATAGTCAGCCACAGCCGGAGCAGCTTTGGAGAAGCGTCACCAGTTTAAAGAAGCTGTTTCGCCACAATAAACTCGTCACACACTGCAAAAACTATATATCTAGACTTGGAATAAGAATTTTAATTCAGATTTGAGCTGTTTTAACTGAATAAGATTTAAATGCTTGTGTAATGTAGAATATTTCACTGGTTTCAAAACATTTTCAGCTGGTCATAAGAGAATTTGGAATAAAACAAGAACAACAATTTGCCAATGGGGGTAAGAACAGTTTTCTTTACCCATTGGCAAATAATATTGGCTCAAGATAAGAAGCAATGTCTTGAAATCAGTTCAAAACTGTTTGGAACAAGGAAAATAATCTATCTCTCTTCAACAAATCAAGGTTAAATTGGTCAAAATGCTTGAAATTAAGTTCAAATCCTAGAATCAAGCAACTTTAGCTTGTCTTGAAATGTATTTTTTGCAGTGCAGGAGTGACTAAACATCGGTCACATCTGTAACCGATATGAACATAGTTTTTGTGTCAGTGAAGTCCTCACATTTAGTTTTTGTGGTGATTGTTGATCTTGTTTGTAAAGTGTGACTTCTCCATCCAGCTCCAGTTCAGAAGTAGTATTGACCTGTTTGAGTGACGTTCCAGCTCATTTTTACAAGTCGGAGGAGGGAAATATCCCAGTTTCTAGCTGCCTGGAACACACCATTAATACTCTTTTTAAAAGTAGTTTCAACCAGCCACAGTAAAATATAATTACATTTATTACATTTAGCTGAAAAGTCTCTTGCTCTTACAGTCACTGATCTGTCTCATTGTTTTCTTGATTCCAGGATTACATGTTGAACGCTCCAGGGAAAGAGATGGATCTTTTACGCGTCACAGTGAAAGTTCCCGGGAAGCGTCCTCCTCGAGCTGTGCCTCAGTCTGTGCCTGGGTCCGGCTCTGGGTCTGGACCGGGATCAGGTCCAGGATCAGGATCAGGATCAGGATCAGGATCAGGACTGAACGGGAAAACTAAGGATCCACAAGGACCAGACGGACTCGGCTTAGGTCAGTCCTTCATAGAAATGTCATTTTAGTGTGAGAAAAAAAAAAAAATCACGTTTAACAATTATTTACAATTATTAAGATTATTCCTTTTTTTAAATTCCCAGTGTATCACATGTTGCTGTTCCTCAAGTTTGTGAGGCTTTAACACTTTTAACCGTTTACTCGATTAGCTTGTTAAGTATGTCTCCAAAAACATGTTTTTAGGTCAATCGATAACACTGTGAATCCACTAGTGAATGAATGAGAGAGTGAATGATTGTCTGGGTCTGTCTCTGCAGTATTAGCGAGGGTTTCTGCAGGGTTCTAAAAAGTCTAAAAAGGTTCTAAATAGAAAAGTTCTAATTTAAAGCAGGTTTTACATTTTATTAATGAAGCAATTTCTGTCAGATTTCCTGATCTACTGCACACAGCTCGAGCTTTGTCGGAAAATTCTTTGCATGTTTGTGGTTCTAAATAGTCTTAAGTCTCTGCTGAAACTTTGTTAATTGTGTAGTTGATCAACTCGTCGATTATGTCTCCAAAAACATGTTTAGATCAACTGACAACACTGGGGATTGTCCAGTGAATGAATGAATGTGAATGATTGTCAGTTTGTGTGTTATCCTTGTCATGACTTGAAACACCAGGGTGTTCCCTCCTAAAGCCCAAAGTCACTTGGACTCACTCAACTCTCCAAAAAAGAAGAAAACAAGTGAATGCAGTACACTGAACAAAAAGACTTACCTTCACTTCCAAGATGCAGAAAGTGATAATATTTCCTGAGTAAACCTGTGTGTGCACTGAAGGCAAAGTCTTCACAGAAATGCAATAAGCCTTTTAGTACTTCTTCTCTTTTTGTGCCGCTGAGTCGATGGCAAACTTTGACAACAGAACAAAGGCGTCTCTGGAGGATATGAAACCTTTGTATTTTAAAATAACTGCACTTGTTATCTTGTGCGCAGTACCGCTGACGGCCAGCAGTCTGCTGCAGATGGAGGAGATGGAGCTGGGCAGCGCTTTGTTTCTGAGGAACAGTCGAGGAGTTCAGAGATGCAGCTCCAACGTGTCCAATCACGCCCAGAGTGTCGGTGAGTAACGTTATCACATAACAGGACGCACGGACCATCACTTATCAGACACATACTGGTTCCTCAAACTCACAGCTGCAGATACGGTTCTATTGTGACCATAAAGGACACATATAGGTCTGTTAAAATCAAATCATGAGCTCATCTCTGTGACAGTCTGCTTTTCTGATGAAATTGTCATATTGTAATTTCCCATTTCTCTAGTTATTGCATCTGTTGTTTCAAATACAGATTATTTTATCAACCTACTTTTCTCCGCCTCAGAATTGCCAAAGAGGTGAACTTTAGCAATTTTTCAATTTTTTTTCTTTACAAAAACTGAAACATGTAGTTTAAAAGTGTAAACGTTGTTATTAATGTTAGAAACTTTTTGTTAGAAACTTGACACAAAATGTTTGTTAACGACATTTTAGTAACTTTATTGAGGGTTGAGGTCATTTGTTTTGTAATTTTTCTCAAAGGCTTGATCGCTTGTTTCTCAGGTCTTTGACAACTGGATTCAGCCACAGACAGTGAAGAGCAGATAATTGTATTTACCTCAAAGGCAATAAGATAATAGACAGTCTACACTAGAGGTGTCAAACTCAAATGGAGCTGGAGTCAAATCGATCAGAGTCAGAGTTGGTCAAAGTCACATTTTAAAATACATAGGTCCTTATATTCATATATGTTGGGCTAAAGTAAATATAACACATTTGCTGTCTGTCCAGAATGTATCCTGTTACATTAGGTTGCATTGTGTTATATTGTTCAAACTGATTCCAAGAAACTTTTGAACAAATTGTTTGCTTTTGCAAACAATTCCAGTACATTTTAGATTGTATAGTCACATCCCAGAAACATAAACCTTTATACTTACATAGACTCATGATCCATTCTGGCCTATGTGGCTTCTCTCAGTGCTGGACTGTTGTGTTCAAATTGTGGCTTTTGTCTGGGGCTATCATCAATAATTAATCAGAAATTATTTTGCGGGTCGTGTTTGGCCCCCGGACCTGGGTTTGACACCCCTGGTCTACACGAATTGTGATAAAATCTAAATCGTGAAAATTGTGATGAACTTTTTGCCACATAGACCAGCCCTACCTACAAAGTGATTAAGTAGTCTTTAGGTTATGTTGGATTTTTATTTTGTAGCCATGAGCCTAAATAATTCATCAAATGTGAATCTAATATCACTGCATTTGAAAGGTGTCAATCAGTGTTACATTACTCACATTCCATCAGGAGGCTTCCAGAAACATACTGCGACCCCCAGTTTGAGAACAGAATATTTGTGTCATGACGTCATCATTATTTCACATTTTCACTGTAAACCAAGGTATTGCTCTAAAAGTACAAATGAAAAGGTGAAAAGGGGCCAGTTTATTGGCTGAAGAATTACTTCGCCGCATGTTGCACTCTCTGGTGAGTCTGTACATCTGCAGTGGGCGGGACAGGGGACAGGTGCAAACACTCAATCCAGGACAATACAGGATTACTCAAACATGCATGAATCAACTAATATACAACTACTGTGTTTGTTTCTAATAAACATGAGGAAAATATTGAAATGGTTTCATGATGTAATTCCTGAAAGGCCTCATTGCATCTTTGTAAAGTTCAAAGTTTGAGGAGAGAGCTTGTTCTGCTGCTTCAGATCTTGGCATGTGAGCCTTTCTGGACTGATAAATGTGTAAAACTCACATATCAATCTGGCAGCACCACTGAAACATGAATAAACTACAGAGCTACAGTGGTGGAGCCTGATATGTGCCAGATTCAGATGAAATAATGGCCTGTCTTGGTGCCTTAGACTCGGCTGTGGAGGGCGTGTCCAGCTCCTCTTCCACCAAAGACATGGGCTCAGCCTCTCCTCTGACCGACCGCAAGAACACAGGCGAAAGAAGAGCATGAACCAGAAAGGAGAAGCCATCGGACAGGCCGACGGTAAAATACACTTAGAATAGGATCGATTGTACAGGAGGTGTAGCCGCACCTGCCCTGAGACGCCCGTGTTTCTGTGCATGTTTCTAGTAATCCAGTATTTAGTCCCCCGTCCCACTGGTACATGTCCTGTCTAAGTCCTCTGTGTGTCCATGCTTTACTTTAAGACGCAGGTTGTGGGTTTAGGACATACACTGAACAAAATACACTGCAAAAAGGGAATTTTAAGACAGGCTAAAATTATTTGATTCTAGGATTTGAACCTCATTTCAAGCATTTTTACTAGTTGAAGCTTTATTTATTATCAAGGTCTAGATCAGTTTTCTAACCTGGCTCACGCCAGATGGATTGTGTTGAACTCCTGTCTGAGTTCTCACTATATCCATCTGGAGCTTGACTCGCTGAAAGCATTGGTTGGACATTTAGGGAAACACTTTGAGCTGATTAGGTAAGCGACCTACCTTATTTGTGCTTAGTGTGACAATAGTGGCTAGCAGGGCCGGTTCTAGCCCACTGACTTTGGGTGGGCAAGCAGAAATTTTGAGTGGGCAAATATAAAATGAACGCGGACTCAATTTTTTGTAGAAAAAGTCACTTATATCAATCAAACAGCACAACAGTATTACAAACTATTCTTTTACACAAATGTTAAAAGTAAATTGGATGTGGGGTTTATTTGCTTAGACTGTGCACTTACACTACAGTTTTTTCAATCACTTTGACACAGTTTGCAATTCTAAAAGTCAATTTACAAAACAGCTCACAAGGAAAACTAAACGGAGCTTCAGTGTTTCATAACTAACTTTTGTCTCAAGGTAAATTTAGTTTTACCATAAAAAATCTCACACATTCTTCAGCTGTTTTCATGTGTTTTCTCCTTCATATGACTTTACAGCTCAGAAGCTGTGAATATGATTCTGGATAAGTTGTGCTTTTTATCCACAGTAAATGCAGACATATTTGTACAAAGAAAACAACAAACATGACTTACATTTAGGAATACTTTCTGATTTGTGATAGTATTTTATCCAACTATTTACAGTTTGTGGTGCATTTGTGTGACTGACAAACCATAAACAAACATCACACTGGAAATATAGTTTGTATTTGATACATTCTACAGCTGTTTTCTTATCACACCATTGTCTCAATGTCTTGATGTGAGTTAAAAACAGTGTTATGGCTAAAGTCCTTTACCACCTGTGAATAGGTCTGTAGTGTTGGAGAAACCAACTAAACTCACTGAACATGTGAGTTTGTGAATGAGAGATAAACAAATGATGAGACCACCTCAGCTTTTGATGAGATAAATGTTGGAATCAAGTGATCAAACCAAAGTTTCAAAAGTGTCAAAGCAGTTGAGAAAAACTCTAAAATGCACAGTAAATGTTTAAATCAAAGCTTAAGATTGTCCTTTTTAAATGTGCCTATGAATGAAATTGTTTTCATTTATATCTTAAAGATTTTGCACTGTTTCTATGCAATGTACTTTTATAGTTTTAAATTGTTATAGTTGCATTAAACATATTTTATTGCTGGAAAGTTTATGGGTTGCATTTGTAGGAAGGTACTTTATTATTATGATCGTGATTATGATGATTTCACATCTACAAGACTAGGTTTTCAATTACTTTATTAATGCTTTCACAATTTTATGTAATTAGCAGTTTTAAATGCAGTCTAAGTTATAATAACAAATAAATAATCAATTAAGATTTGATTATTCTAGTGGAATGTGTCTTTTGGCGTGACGTGAGTGTCCCCACAGTAGCCTACGCGCGTCCCTCGCTGCTCCAGGGGGCAGGTCAGGACCTGGCCCGGACCACATTGAACCATCCACAGCTCGCCGGCCTGTGCACCGATTCCAGTCTCTGCGCGTAAAAACCGGGCCGTGGATTAAGAGTTTGGAGAAGCGGAGCCTTGCTTTAAGTCACGGACGGCACCGATAGCGTCTCTACAGAAGTTCCAAATGAACTCGAAGCGCAACGCTCACCGCACGCACGAGGGCCGTGAGCGCGCACGGACTGAAGTGAATCAAACGCGAGGAAATAAATAAATGAACGCGCTGCTTTGGATACTTTGCTGGCCTTTGTTTCTCTGCCACGTTACCGCACTTGGAAAGTTTTACGATTTGATTCACGGAACAATGCGGACATGGAGAGCCAACGCGAGGAGCTCATCAGGACAGCGTGAGAACGAGGTCTGGACTTCAGTGCGGGGAGCGACACACACACGGTAAACCACACACACACTACACACTCTCCTCTGTCCTCTGTGTGTCTGCGTGTAAAGAGGGCGATTCCTGTGGCGTTTGTTTAACCTAAATCGATCTTTAAACCGTGCGTAATGACGCGCTGGCCTGACATTTTACAGCCCTGAACAGTGCTTTTATGAATGACATGAATGAGGACTGACAGTCATATTTACACCAGCAGTGTGAGAAAGTAAAAATATATATAATAAATATGTGGACTGCAGTTGAACAGTGCCATGCTTGTTGTGTTGACACTCGCGCCTGAACGGCGGACAGACCGGTTTGTTGCTGCCCAATCTGATATGCGTTGCCGCCCGGCGGCAGAGGGCGATTGGGTGGGCAGACCGTCCGTCTATGGCTAAAGCCGGCCCCGGTGGCTAGTACCGTCCTGAGCGGGAGTCGAACCAGGATCTTTCGTTCCGCAGCCGACCGACAAACACGTTGAGCTAAAGGGAACGCTCCCGTTAGCCCAGTTTGCCGGTCCTGATTTTATACCTGAGGGAGTGAGTTTATCCTTACTGCCACCACACTTCACCTGTTCTTCGGTCCCTCATGTGGACATTTACGCTCCGTTACATTAGCCAATCACAGCAACAACTCGTAATGGTGTATCCAATGTCCATGTGGGATAGAACAAGTGTGCGTCACACATACCGCTCTTCTTTCAAAAAGAAATCATTCCGTATTTCGAGAGGCATCTGGCTGCAGACCTGCATGAGGAGTCCCCTGCCTCGCAGACCTGTACCAGGAGTCCCCTCGTCACGTGACCTGCACCAGGAGGCCCCTAAGGCCCGGATGTTCGCCCATATTATGCAGATATACTACAGGACAGTATGTGGCGCTATACACTTAAAACATTATTTGCGTCCCACCAATAACGTTGAAGAAAACGAAGAGGAGCCCCGACGGTATTAATAACAAATCACAAACGCTGGTACAAGAAGGTATGCGCCGGAGGGACAGACATGAGCTGGTTGCCATAGTGATGAGTTTATTACTGTTGCAAACCATGCGTAAACGTTTATTAGGCCTATTATTTTTTTTTTTATCTTAACCTTTACCCAAACCTTTTTCCTAAACTTACCCATTACCCCAACCCTGTTCCTAGCTAACCTTACCCATCCTAAACTTAATGCCCGTCCCTCCGGACCCGACTAGCATTTACCAAGAAGACCGCCCCAGGGCCAGTTATTACAAAAGTTGTTTTGTTGTGTAAATAAAACTTTGTGTCGATATTGTTTTTTTTTTTTACAGGTGAGTTTATTACTTTTATGTCCAGCTGTGAAAGTTATCGATTCTCATCGAAACTGATACTTGATCGATGCAAAAAGGAAAAAGTCTTGTCTGGCTGCAATTTCAAACATCTCTTTACTTCCTCTCGGTAGAAGTGCCTCCTGATGGAGGTCTGCAATCAGACACTCATGAAAAAATAGTGCATAAAAAGTGGAACTTGATCGATAAAAAGTAAGCCTAGATACAAGTCACGTAACGAGGGCCCTCCTGGTACAGGTCACATGATGAGGGGACTCCTGGTACAGGTCTGCGAGGCAGGGGACTCCTCATGCAGGTCTGCAGCCAGATACTCTTGCGTATTTCTGCTAAAGCCGCATCAAAAGCAGCAAACAGCATTGAACATCCACATCTTTGTTTAGCTTGAATCAGACTCAGCGCTAACAGCTCATGTTAGCCCGCCCTGCTACAATGTGACTGGGCCAAAACACCGCTGGTTCGGACTTTCAAACCAATCGGGCGGCTGGAAGGCCAGATGGTTTATCTCGTGTTTGTGAATTCACAAATATCGCGAGATAAACCATCTGAATGGCCAGGTTATCATTTTTCTGGTTTTAAACCGTTTCAAACTGATTATTTGCCAATGGGCGAAGAAAATCCCATTGGCAAATTTTCTTAGAACCAGAAAGTCAGTCAGAAATGCCTCGAAGCAAGTGAAATATTCTACACTAAACTTAAACCAGTTAAAACAACTCAAATCCTGATTAAAGTTCTGATTCCAAGTCAGTTAAAGCAAGTCTAGATTTATAGTTTTTATAGTTTGAATAAATGCAACACTTTTGTTTTTACTCTTATTTTTAATTAGATGAATTCAAAGATCTAAAACAGTTTCTACCTAAACAAAACAACCATTTCTTTCAAATATTGTTCCCAAATCTGTCTAACTCTGTGTTAGTGAGCACTTCTGCTTTGCCTCACAGGTCTGTCACCTCATGAATAGGCAGCATGATTATTGCACAGGTATGCCTTAGACTGGCCACAATAAAAGGACACTGAAACGTGTCTGGGGACTTAGTTGAAGAGGAGTGGACCAACATTCCACAGGCCACAATCGACTCTGTGTGAAGATGTGTTGCACTGCACATATCTAGACTTGCTTAAAATAACTTGGAATCAGAATTCTAATCCAGGTTTGAGCTGTTTTAACTGGATACGATTTAATTGCTTATCTAATGTAGAATATTTCACTGGTTTCAAGACATTTTTAGCTGGTTTGAGAAGAATTTGACTTAAAGGGACTGTACCTGATTTTTGCATCCTAAAAATGTAAACAAACAGAAATAATTAATTTTAACCTTTTTCCTTCAGGCTACATGATTTCCTCACGTAGCTAATACATTCTGAGCTTCAGAATTGTTCATCATGATGAGTTTTAATGTTTTTTCACAGCTTTTAGCAGCGAGGTGAGTCACTATGCTAACAACAGTTAGCCACAATGCTAAAAACAAAAACAGAAAAAGCTGCACACAAACAGGATTTTATTAGACATAGACAGGACTTTGGGGACTAATTTCCACCTGAATAGATACATTAACAAGGCATCAGTGCTAGGGGGAAATTGCTTTAATCTTGTTGCAAAAAAATCGAGTACAGTCCCTTTAAAATAAGTTTTCCTAACCCATTGGCAAATAATTTGGCTTGAAATAAGAAGTGATGTCTTGAAATCAGTTTGAAACACTTTGAAACTAGGAGACTATTTTATGCCTCTGCAATAAATCAAGGTTAAATGAGTCAAAATGCTTGAAATTAGGTTAAAATCCTAGAATCAAGCAACTTTAACTTATCTTGAAATTCATTTTTTGCGGGTGTGACTGGTTTTCTGAGTCCCCATAACAAAAGTGACAGAGTGTCCTTTTATTGTGGCAAGTCTAAGGCAAACTTCTGCTATCTTCATTCATGCACATCTGTGAGACTGTGGGATGGATTATTTCAGCAAAGGAGAAGTGATCACTATGACAGATTTAGACAGATTCGTGAACAATATTAGAGAGAAATGGTTATTTTGTTTGGGTATTTTTCAGTTCTTTGACTTCGTCTCATAAAAATATGAGCAAAAACAAAAGTGTTGCATGTATATTTTTGTTCCGTATATAATGTAATCTTGTGGCGGTACAGTAGGTGCAGCGGTTCAATCAGAAATATCTTTAGCTGCTGCAGGTCTGATCGAAGTCTCAAGTCTTTCATGATGAGTCCAAGTTAAAGGACCTTACCCAATTTTTGCTTCCTTAAAAATGTAAACAAACAGAAATAATTACTATTTAAACTTCTTCCTTCACTTACCTAATGTATTCTGAGTCTTTAATTTGTTCATCATGATGTGTTCCTCAGCTGTTTGGATTGAGACTTGTCAGTATGCTATTTAGTTAAACACAATGCTAACAACAACAGACAAGTTTTGTGGATTCTGGTGAACAAATAGGACATTATCAGGACATTGCGGACTAGTTTCCACCTGAATAGATACATTTACAAGATTTATGTGCTTGGGGAAATTGATTTTAGCTTATTTAATTGTAAAAACTTGTGTACAGCGCCTTTAATTCTCAAGTTCTAGTTTCTACAGCGGCCCAAAAGTCCTCTGTTGCCGAATGTCTGTGCCTTTATCCTGCTGCTTTCCGTCCGTTTGTCCCTCTTTGTGCAAACCCGTCTGAAACCCCACAGCGCCAGAGTGATTCTTTACACTGTGGGCTCCTGTAGTTGACGTTTCTCATTGTGCTGATGTAACTGTGTCTGATTCCACTTCAGGCTTATTGACATTTCTCATCTTCTTCTGCAGCCAAGCGGAAAATGTGGAAACTCAAGAGCTTCGGCAGCTTAAGGAACGTCAGTAAGGCAGGTAAGAGTGATCCCCCACAATGCATCTGTGCGCACGTCTATTATTATATTTGCACAGACGTCTATCTGTCAACATTGTACAGTGGAGTCTATGCAAACAGTCGCTTTGACATTCACTGTTTAAGTTTGTATTACCTGTTCAGACGCCAAAGCCTTTGGATAAATATTGAGTTTAGATTGAAAAACATTAGTATTTAAATGATGACTATGTGATGTGGCAAAAATGTATACGGACTTAGAAGACAAGGGATGGGACTAGGGCTGGGCAATAGCATATTGTATATCATATATAGCGATATTTTTGTGGAAAAGATCAAATGGAGAATATTGTGATATAGTCGTGGTTTTCCTTAATGTTGCCAGATTGTGTCATGACATTTTTAACAATATTTTTTTTCCGTTAATAATAAAAACTGAAGACTTGAAAATAATATTTTTGTCATTAGTGGGAATATTTTTGTGGATGAACCTGGAAAATAACCAAATTGACCTTGAATATCAAAATTCACAAGAGAGAACACACAATTTTTGTTCAAACGCTCTAAAACCTTGAACAAGAGCGACACAAGTTCAGGCTCTGCAGAAGTTAAAACATGAATAATGAAAGAAAATGTAAAGAGTGAAAGCAGAAATGCTAAAATTGATTAAGCTATATCGTCATTAATATTGTCATCGCAAATGTTCTTTTTTATATCGTGATAAAAATTTTAGGCTATACCATCCTGCCCCAGATGGAACGATATACGATATTATTGTTAATCATGATAATAAAGGGCTGCAATTAAATATTCGTGAAGTATTCCATAATCGTGATAATCGCACATGATGATAATCGCACATGATGATAATCGCACATGATGATAATCGCACATGATGATAATCGCGATTATTCAGAGTTAATTACAGACTCTAAGACAAAGTTAAATGCCTTTTGTTCACATTTGTCTTTGAATTATTGTTCATTCCACTTAGACCAAAATACAATAAGTAGTTGTACAAACACATGTATATTGTGCAGTAATACATGTTTAGAGATTTTTAAACTGTACACCTATATGTTTAGTAAACTATCGTGATAATATTGTTAATCACGATTATTTTGGTCACAATAATCATGAGTGCAAATTCTAATACTGTCCCATCCTTAAGTCAAACTTGAGTCACTGTTTTGATGACTTCAGACTTGACTTGATAAGATGGACTAGGATTGGTGGCATGACTTGGACTTTCAGGTTCACACTTCTTTTTTGTGACCAGGAATATATTTTAAATGGTACAATTACTAAAACTCAATGAAACTGTTCAAATACAGGATGCATCCAACAATTTGATATAATAGCTTGCATCATAAATAAAGTATTTATACGATTTTATCAATAACAATAGTATTGATAGTATCTCTTATCGATTCCTTAAATAACGTGTTTTATGTAGTAGATTAAAAAACTGTATTTAACAAATTTTAATACATTTAAGCATTGTTGTTCATCTGGTTTATAACACTAAGCCAGGGCTATTCAACTTTCAGAGGGCCAGATTTTATCGAGGACCACGGCTTGGGGGGTCGGGCAGTTGCACAATACATCGCAGTTTTTGATGCAAGATTGTGCCCAAGACTAGAGCTATATATATATAGTGATAATAACTAATGCTGCATCTGTTTTTATTGCTCTACAGCAGGGCTATTCAATTACATTTTACAGCGGACAGAGGACTATGGTCTATGGGCTGAATAACAAAACTGCACCAAGAACTTATGTTTAGCGAAGTGAAATAAGTCTAAATTGTTCTGTCTTTAACAGGCTTACACAAGCAGAGATAAATGAAAACTAGAACGTGAGCAAACCAGAACAACAGATAAAGGACTAGACTAAACCTAGAGTTAATCCAACTCTATGACTCTAGATCTACATATTTGCTACTTCAAGGGTGAACCTCAATTTGGAACAAGACTAGAGCACAATTTATGAACCAGAACAAAAGTGAACAAAACAAATATCAGTGGAATTTTAGCTGATGAAGTTGATTTAAAAGTACTGCAAGCGACTGAAAACCAGATCCAACCAAGAAATGTGACCCAGTGCCTGGCCCACTTTATTATGATGGGCCAGTCTTTATTATATAAGAAGAAAATGTTTTCATGATCATCTTAAGATGTAATTATGTCTGCTCTGTGCTGAAGTAGTGCTTGATTTGTGAACTTTTATTGTTCTATTTAATCTGTGTTTTATGGCTGTGTGTGTTGCGTCTTGACTTGTGCTGGTGCTCCTGACAGATAGATAAAGTGTTTTTAGTTTGATTACACGTGTCTCTGTCCTTGTTTCAGACGAGGATAACTTCGACTTCCTGGTGGTGTCGAGTTCAGGCCAAACGTGGCACTTTGAGGCTCAGAGTGTGGAAGAGAGAGACTCGTGGGTCCAGGCCATAGAGAGTCAGATCCTGGCCAGTCTGCAGCTGTGCGAGAGCAGCAAGAACAAGGTAACGCTGCACTCTCCTGGAAGAATATCTACAGAGATCGCTTCTCTGGTAATCAGTAAATAGTAAATAACGGCTCTGTGATTTGTTGGAAAGAAATTGTACAAACTACAGGCTTGTTCTTACATTGTAAAATGAGATTTGAACATTTGTACTCCAAGGTAAATGTTTCTTTAAATTTAATGTAATGAACACGCCTTAATATAAAATACTTTTTAATAGATTCTGGACCATCAGCAATGGACTAATCAAATTTGTATTTGATTGGTGCACACACCTTTACGTGTCAAAGTAGCGTTTCAGGCTCTCTAGTCTCCAGATTCTCAGTTTCTGAAACTGCATGGATAATCTCTATTAACACTGAGAGATATATCAGTTTGGATTCTCCAGATGGAAGTTTATAGTTGATTAATTTTCTGGAGTAGGAAGTTAAATTTCATAGTTGTCATCTGGACAGTGTTTCCAAAGATCAAGATGTTTCGACTCTCATCCGAAAGTCATTTTCAGTCTGATGGAGGTGATACTGGCTGTATTTATACTAAGTTAAGTGATTAGTTTAGTGATGATCACTGAACAGGAATGGAGGCTTAAGATACAACTCATCTGGAGTGTATCATTCTTACCCCCTGGTCTAAAAGTAAGGAAATCTAGATTCTTAGCACAGTCTCAGTGACTTATTTCTGGAACCAGGTCAGTTGTTTACCACTCTAGATTGTTCACAGGTAGCCAGGGCAATAAGCATGTGCATCTGGAAACAGCTGGAAACAGTCTAGGCCCAGTCAGAACTATAAGAGAGGAACCAGAAAACAATGGAAAGGAAGCTAAGGGCCACCAAACCAGTTTTAGGAACAGGTTTTAGGAACAGGTTTTAGGAACAGGCTTGTTAGGGTGTAGCCCCTTCTCAGGGGGAGGGCTTAAATCAGTATAAATATAGCCAGTCTCAGTTCACTTCCATCAGATTGAAAATGACTTTCGGATGGGAGTCGAAACGTCTTGATCTTTGGAAATGCTGTCCAGATGACAACTTAGAAGCCTTTCTCCTTTGGATCACTTCTGGACGAATGAGGGATTACACTGACAAATTAAAAGCTCTGACACCTAAAGGGTTAATCTTGCTTATCATGAGTTTATAAGAGACAATGAATTATAAATAGAACATGTTTGTATCATTTTATCTGCTGTGGAGCTGGTGTTTATCAAAAGTTGCAACAGAAAACATGGAAATACATTATTTTATCTCTAACTTTCTTGAGGGAAGACCCCAACCCCCCCCCCCCACTCGTTATAACTTAAAACTCATCAGGGAGCTTCTCATTATGCAGCCAAATTATAATAACCAATGGAAAAGTCTTATTGTCATTTCTCAACTACCCTTTGTTCACATTTGTAACTTTAATATGTTTAATTTTCTCCTCTAAAACACATTGAGTTGTGCACTTTTGTGGTTTGAAGCACCAAACGAATGCAGCGCTCACCCATTGGCTCGCGTTCAATCCATTTACATTTTATTGCTTATTGCCGGTGTTTTAATGTCTTTAACTGCAGCGCCGCGGTGAGAATAAATTAAATGAGTAATGTCATAATTCAGCTAGACTTTATCTGAGGTTAAACAAGGTCAACGTGCTGCGGTTATTAATATTTATGATTTAACGCCTTTATAATGTAGTGTAGGGTTTAGAAATGACCATAATGTAAATAATAGCTTTTTCTGTTAACCTGAACCCAGATAAGAAGAGAAGAAATCAAGCAGTAGAACTAGAGTCATTTGTTAACCATTTTTACTGTTACTGTATCCAAAATGCAAGTAAGGTTTAAAGCTTTAATACTACCACATTTCTTTCACTTTTTTCAGAATCACTCAATGGAAGTCTGTTTTTATAAGATTTGTTGTAACGTAGCCATTAATTTTCAGTTTTAAAGTTGGCTCTCTATTGTATGTAATCTTGTGAAACGTGTTGTGAACTGTCTTTGAATTAAAATGTATTCGAAGGACAAGAATTCAGAATATTCATCTTAATGTTGCATAGTTTTGATCAACTTTGCCCGTGAGGTCAGTAAATGTCTTGCATCAGTAGCTTCATTTAACGCATTTATTGAAACGAGGCAGTCACACAGCGTTATGTGCCTCCGCTTAATTTCAGATGATTGCAAGTGTAGACAGTTTCTGAAAATCAATACAATCAGCCAATCAGCAAATAGAGATGAAGCCGTGTGTTTGCCAGATCCAGCCATGGATTTATTATAAAATCTGGATGTGGTTTTGCTGCTTGTAGCTGTTGTAATTCAGCCGAAGTGACCTCATCGTTGGTGCTTTTCCGGGTCAAGGTCTTTAGTTTCATCTTTTAAAGCTTTAGGTACCACACTGCTCTTTCTATAACTCCTGGTCTGACTGGTCAGAACAGTCACGACTGTCATTTCTTAATCCAAGTCATTTGACTAAATACACACTAAAAACAGCTGGGTTAAAAATAACCCAACTTGGTCCGTTTAATAACTCAACCGCTGGGTTAGTATAGCACCGTCCCAACAGTAGTTAATTTGACCCAGCAAGATGGGTTAGTCCAATTTAACCCAGCAGCTGAGTTAAAATTTTCTACCCATTTTTGGGTCAAATTAACTACAAATGTGGGTAAATTCAACCACACTTATTAGTTATATACTCTACCCAAATGCTGGGTCAAATGTATTGCAATTCTGGGTTATTTCAACTACATATTTGTTTAGTACTCTACCCAAATGCTGGGTCATTTTGATTAAAATTCTGGGTTGTTTCAATTACATATATTTGCCAATTACGCTATCCAAATACCAGAAAAAAATTACAATTCTGGGTTGTTTTAATTACATATTTGTTCAATAACTTATCCCAATATTTGGTCAAATAAAACAATAAACCAAATTAACTCTAACATTGCAGTACAGTCAATTGCAATTGATCTATGTCTACAAACTGTTCAACCACAAAACTGAAACAAAATACATGCATTTGATGTGTGTAGAAATATGAACCTCTTCAGAGTCCTGTGTACACCTAAAAATATTAATAACAAATGCAGAATTAGATCAAACTCCTCAGGCTCTTCTGAACACAGAAATTGGGGAGGATCCAGGAATGTGAACTCTCACTTTATGCCTTCCCTCTCTGCACACCCAAACATTTAGTCCTTTACCAGCCAGGAAAGCATATATTAAATAAACTATTAAAAACAGATAAAGCTCATAAAGTCGTTTATTTTAGTTTCAGGTGCTGAATTTAAGAACATCATGTGTAAAATTTGTAGACTTGTGGGACTTCTCAGTATTGCTGGGATGGCACAATCGTTTAGAGTCACGTTTTAATATAATCCACTTAAAGTCTATTGCCTGAAGCAGTGCGTCGTATTCCAATGTCTGTCCAGAAATTATGAGAAAGGCCTGAGATGAATGCCGTCATCATTTTCCAGTGTCAGGAAGTAGGGGTGACAAACTCGGCCTCGGACAAGTTTGTGGTTGGAAGAAGCATGACCAGCAGCTGCCTCAAAGCGAGTTCTCCAACTTCACCTGTAGGAAGAAATAGGCATCAATACAATATGAAATGGCTACTTCCTATTTGACACGCAGCGGCTAAATGTGCAGCTTCATCTATTCACATCTATGGAAGCTCAAGAGTACAAGTGGCGTATGACGTCATGAGTGCTCATAAATATTCATAAGCAGCTCAAGTGGCCTGAGAGGTTAGAGAAGCAGTCCACTGTCAGCAGCCACACCAACAATGTATGGACCAATAAGATTCAATTCAATTTAATTTATTTGTATAGCCCAAAATCACAACAGCAGTTATCTCAGAGGACTTCACATGATTACTGAATAGCAACAAAATTGTCAGAAAATAAAAAAAACTGTGGAGGCAACAAAATAAATAGATTTTCAGTTTAAATTAGATTGCAATTTTTAGTTTAAAAATAAAATCTGACTAAAATATGTTCATGGATTGTTAATGAAAGAATCGCTTGTGTTTCAGATTGAGTTTGTGCAGATCTATAAAGTACAGGTCTGAAGGTTTTTGTTTTTATAGTATTATTATGGTACTTATTTGTCCTTCATCAAAAACATACTTGAAGTGTTTTTAATTTTCAAGTTAATACATACTAATACTAATACATTGCTCCAGATTTTGTACATTACCCCTCTCATAACTTGACATAACCAGACAGTGTTTCTGCAGCCGCCTACACTCCTGCTCCGCCCCACAGCTCATTCAGACAGGTACTGCTCGGCCTTATGTGCGATGATCACGAGCACAGCACAAAACAGCATAAAAACTGTTTTATCTAGAAAAATGAGTGTAAAAAGTGTAGACTTGGAGCCCAACAGGCACAGTGCTCTTCATGCTTGTGAGTTTTTTTTCCCCTTGACAAATCAACCTTTGTTCAGGTCGTTTTATTGAGGAATGCTACATGAACAAACACTGGTTGGACAGTGGATTATATTGAATGATATTAAATGACTGGATAAATTTACGTTTGGGTTTCACAGATTTACGATGCGCTTACTAGCAGCAAGTGTAAAAGTGTGCGAGTGTAAAACAAGCTGTAAAGACAGTTGGGATAATATTCAAATACCGGCAGACAAAGCTCGTAGATTGCTCAAACATGCATACATTGAATTTTAAACAACTACAGGCATGTTATGATGAAAAAAAAAAGTTTAATGATTACCAGGTATGAGAGTCTTTGCGTCGTGCTCCGTGACCTGCTGATTGATCGAAGCTTCTTCCTTACGTCGCACAGCCTTTCCTCCAGGAATCCTGTGGCTGGTCGGTGTTTCCATCCAGGGATGTACCAAGAAAAAAATCAAAATCTTTGATTATTAAAGATGAGGCACACTCTTGATTTTTGGCACCGTGGGCTTCTATTAAAACAACTAGGGTTGTTTTAATAGCCAATCTACGGAGCCAATCTACGGCCCGGCCCCTGAGTGGGGAGGGAGGTTTGCTAACCATCTCTGAAGCGCTTTGTGACTTTGTGTCAATGAAAAGCACTATACAAATAAAGCTTACTTACATTGCAATCTACCTTCTCCCGGGAATGAGTCTGAGGAATAATCTATCACTTCCCCTGTGGGTGGAGCCTTCTGGCCTGCGTACATGCCCATCTACCCCCTCTGGAAGTGTTCTGAAAAAGAAAAACAGAAAACACAAATTTGTGTTTGAAAAGATGTTTCTGTTCATCTTTCATCTTTATTTTACAACAAGAGAGCAAAAACACAAACGCTAGATACTGAAAACTATAGTGATAAAACATGCATTCAAAACATGACCTATTCATTTATAGGAGTCACTTTGACATACATCAGATCAGGGCATTATGCGGCCCGTGACCTGTTTAATCCAGCCCCCTGCATGTTTTTGATAATATTTTTTACTCTTTGTATTTCCATCTTAAATTATCTATAGCTCTGGAGCATGTGTCTGCACTTGTGTTCTTAGTAAATATTACATTCAATCAGTAAAATAATATATTAAATGCCCGATATTTTAGAGATTATTTATAACAATGACAATCTGTTACACCGATGGTTGTGGTCCGGCCCTCCACCACTTGTCTGGTTCAATTATGGCCCTCAGGTAAAAATAATTGCCCACCCCTGCACTACATAGAAGCTATGAGAAAAACAAAGGAATTTATTTTTTGTAATGTAAATTGTATACATTAAAATACAAACAAACGCACTTAAGACGCTGTAGAAACCATACAATTTCTTACCTTTAAAACTTCTATAAGGTCTGTCAGCTGCCAATGTGTCAAAGTGTTTATGACAAAGTTGTCTATTGATCTGAAACAAACACAAAAAGAAATCAAGCAAATATAAAAATACTTTTGTATATCTGTCATTTGAATTGTTTTTGGGACAATACCAGCATCACATCAACAAAAAAAAATCACAATTTATATATAATGAATTGAATAAATATGAAGAAACTCCGCATCATTAAAAAAAGAATGTAATAATAATAATAACATTACACTGAGGAGTGTAATGTTATTGCTAGGAACGTTAAATCCGTTAACTCCCATTATGGCTATTTCCAGTGGCCAGAACAAGCACACGGTGAAAACAAACTGCTCGTGTCTAGTGTTGAGCTGGAATATTCACACACGTTGGTAATGGGGTTAAACGATATCAATATTAGAATTATGATTATTGTGAAAGGAAAAATCCTGATTGTGCAATTATTAATGATTATCAGTAGAAAATAAAGAAAACAATACATTGTTGTTGTTATAAGCAGACAGTGACAATACATTGATTGTATTAAACAATTATGATAGAGTAAAAATATGTGCAGTTCTTTTGATCTAATGAATAAGAAAGTTAATTTAATGCAACTTAATGATTTATATTAAATTAATAAACCATTTAATGAAACTATTTTTCAAGACAATACATTACATAGTACATTACTTCAATTTCTCAATAAACTTACAATGAGGGATCGATTACTAATAATATATTATAAGTGATCATGTGACTCACAAAGTTGACGTTAACCCCACGGTTGTTTATCCAGTGAGATGTCACGTGACAACATGCGCGTGTCTCTTAAAGCCCCTTCACACATTGAACCCGTTAAAGTACCGGTCTTGTTTGCCGGTATGCTTCACCATTGCCCCATTCATATATGCAAATCATCCCACAACAATACCGTGTCGTCACCATTCACATCTGACTCTGCAACATGGAATGCTTTGGGCACAAACTCGCCTATAAAGCCCATTTTTCACTTTTAAACTTGTTTGAAAGGCTTTTTAACATTTAATATTATTATATCATTTTGTTTAGGTTATTTGCAAGATGCTTGGCTAAATAATGCTTATTATTGCGGGGAGAAATGCAGGGATCGTATTGTTGTGCGAATCCAGCGTACAGAGGCCCGTAGGAGGCACCGCATAATGTGCTGGATGGGCAGTCCTGAGACAGTGGAGAGCCGACAGCTCTCACTTTACCTGCCGGGGAGTGCGAGTGACCGTTGGAGTTCGTCACAGTTGGGCACAGCGAGGATGGACTGTGGACCACTGCCCAGGAGCGCGGACATCGAGCAGAACCCATTGGACCTGGATAAACACGCGCTGAACTGTGCCACACCGCGCGCACGGAAGAAGGATACGGCTCCGTATGTCTGCACCGGGACTCGTGCGCTCGCGGAGAGGATACCGGTCCCGTGCTGTCTGTAGCGGGACTCGCGTCACGAAGGAGGATAGCCTATGGCCCTCTTTACCGGGACTGCAATGCACAAGACGAAGGAAGCCCTGCAAGAAGCCGCACACTGCCGTGGTTTGGCGAACCAGGACCGGAGTCTGGTTTTGAAGAGCACTTCGTTGAAAGGATTACCTAGTTTTTTTTTTTACCTTGCTTGAACAAACGACGAGGACGATGTATCGAAGCTGCTGGATAATGTTGGATGTATTAGCGCTTTAGCGGCAGATTTTCAACGACGGTTTTAATATTGGACGATCATCAGCCCGCACAATGTCCTGGTCGTCTTTAGAACAAGCCAAGACTTGATTCTTTGGATGATAACAACTCCTGAAGCGGCGCTTCCTCTGCTAACAGCAGCAGCCTCAACTTACCGGTAAGTGGACGACGACACTCGCTGTTTGTTCTCCGCTGGCGCTGCAGTCACGTCACACCAGACGTGTTTGCGGTTTACCATGAGTTGTAACACTTGTACCAATAACAGTGTTTGGCTCCAGATTGTCCGTGGTTTGTGCCTCGATTAAAATAACAAAAGATGTTGTTCAGAACTTCTAATGATCCATAATCCGAGTGAAACAAAGTCATGTACAACTATAGCTACAACATCTAAGGCTAGCCAAAGCTAGTGGGGCAGTTATTTCACATGTCTGTCGTGTCCCAAAGTACTAACTGCAACTCACATTCCTTACCTATGTTACGGTGTATGATAATCAAAATATCCATCTATCGCCAGTGTTGGTCTCGTGAAATTCGAGGAGAAGGAGTCGTGTCTGCGTCGAATGATCCGCCGCCATTTTACTGGGGTTATTCGGCGTGCTCTGCTCACCCGTAAGCTGAGAGAGAGAAAAAGAGACTCATTTACCCATAAACGTTCCAGTTTATCAATTCCAACTGAAATTCGGATTATTGACACCTCTGTATTAATTCATTCACGTTGTAGTCAACGATGCATTTAAAAAAAAGATTATGTTGCCTACCCCACTGGCTAACTAACTTAGCAAACTAATGTGAAATAAGTTGTTAGCAGCCTAGACAGCGGACTCAATATATAATTACATAGTCAGACGCCCGCGAGATTATTAAGTTATTATTTACCTTAATGTATCGATAAATGGACGACACAAGAGAAAAGTAAAAAAATATGACCAGGACTGCGCCCCCATTACTGGCAATGAATGTCGTTAGACAAGCCAAACCAAGAAGCTACGAAAAGAATAATAGTCTACTTAAATGGGTAACACAATACTTCCAATATTTTATTCATTGTTTATTAATTAGATTTGTATGTTCACAAACCTTTTTATGGTTGATTTTCCTCGGCACAAGTCCGGTTCTTCTCACGGTGCTTGCCCGCGCAGAGTGAGATGGAGGAGGACAGTTGACGTTCAAACACAAACAACCCAGCTGCTGAGTCCAAACCACCCAGCAGCTGGGTTGATAATTCTGACCCAGCCACTGACCCAGCGCGTGAGTTGCACAAAAATACCCAGCTTCCAAACAGATAACCCAAAAGCCATATAAATAACCCATAATGGGTTAAGATTTCATTAACCCAGCGTTTGAGTTGATAAAACAAACCCAGCATTTTTTAGTGTGTAGGAGTCAATCATGCTAGTTGCTAGCTTGACTATATTTTCATAGTTTAAACTGCCAGAAACGGTTAAAAATGTTATCTGTTGTAACCTTAGATGGTCAATCAGATGAGAATTAAAAAAGTCTGTTAAGAAAGTTTAATAACGTTTATTTTTTCTACACTCATAAAAAATTCAATATAACTATAATGTTGGTGACCTCAAAGTTTCACTGCTTCGAGCTGTTTTCTCAAGTTTATTTAAAAACCCCTTATGAGGTGGAGGGCCCGCCCACTTTTTTTATTAAACAATTCATTTTTCCTACTATTTAATAAAGTTCAACTTTCAAGCTCCCTGACATGCTATAGATAAAAATCAAATGTAAACCCTCTTATTCACAGTCAAATCAACCATTCTGACATGGATCAGAATCAGTTTTTACTTCTAACTATACAAATAAACAAAATCTCCACAATTCTCCTAAACTTTTTAAGTTAATACAGGTCCCTAAAACTATTTTTTGATTACAATATCTTCAGCTTTTGAAGAGGAATGGTCAAAACCACAATATACCAAATCTACAGTAGTGTCATTCTGTCCATGACTAGTGACACCAGCTTTACTGAGTCTTACATTTACCAAATCAAATGTAGGCAGATTTTAAAACCTGATGTTCTCTGGTCCAAAGCTTCTTCTCACTTAAAACAAGAGTTAATCAGACACATCAGAGGTTAAAACTACAAAGCCTCAGCTTCACAAAGAGTCCAGCAGATTGTTTGTGCTCCAAAGGGTTCAGAAACAGTTTCCATTTTTATTGAGATTAATTTATCAGGCGTTTTAGGGGGAAAATGGCCCCCGCTCTAAAGTGGTTAACAGGTTAAATATTGTGTTTTCACAAACGTTAAGCTCATATGTAACCTAAAAATAACATATTTAAAAAAGTAAATGATAAATACATAGCATATTCTTTTGTCCTTGTTGGTGTTGTTGTCAAACAGTAACGTTTATGTGCCTGTGCAGAAGCTTCTGGGCTATGCACATCGACTTTTGACTCAAATTCGACACTGACTCTGATTGGGGAATGACAGGAACATGTTTTGGGCTCAGTTCGGATCCTATAAGCGAAGAGAAGCCTGTAAAGCACCAAAAGCCCAAAGCTAATGTCCAATATGACAACAAAAGCCATTGACACGTTTGATCACCGAGGCTTGGATTCAACCCGAGTTGAAATTGCAGACTGTATATGACCTTGTGTCAAATATTAACTTAGAATATGTTATTGTACCTCATAATCTGTAAGTTTACCACACAGACACTGCAACGCTCGCTTGCAGACGCTTAAACTGTACGTCCTGGGAGAGACTAAAAAGACAGCGATTGGTTAAAGCAAAATTCCCTGGAGTAAACAAATCTCTATGATGCGATGTCAGTCAGTTTCCATGAAGTGCCATGAAATCAGCTGAAGCATCAGGGCTAAAAAACACCTTGAAACAAGTGAAATTAATTATAGCTCTTACCTTTTGAAAATGCACAAAATGAAGATAAATATCCTGATTTGACTCATCTAGAAATACAGTTTTTGCAATGAAATGATCAAAGAATATATAGATACGGGTGAAACAACAAGGGCAGACTCAGACACAGACTACATTTGGAGCTGTGGAGTCTTTTGCTTTTATCTTGTGAAGCATAAAACCATCTCCAGAGGCCGGACGCTTGAGGAGGAGATATATTTAGAACAGAACATTAGCTCTCTGTTTTTTTTGAGTTACGCCGCACTGAAGACACATACGTCTTCATAATGTAATGTTCAATGGCCACTGTGTCCCGTAATCCTTGTTTCCATGTTATTAATGAAGAGTACACTTGGAGTATAAACAAAAGGAGAAGTTCATTCACACAATGTCCACATGGAGCTAAACTGGGACAAAGTCTGAAGCTGAAACCAAAAAAATCTACTTTAGGAGTAAATGGGTGAAGATTCAACCTATTTTATCTAAAACACACCGACTAAAAGCATCTAATACAGAGGAGTAAAGATAGTGTTTGAAGTTAGGGCTGAATGACACTAGTTGGGGTAATATTTGGAGTTTAGGACAATTCCTCTTCAACTAAAAAACTTTATCTTACATACATATTGGACTGGTTTTTGGTTCATTCACAACACACTTTTGATTTGGATCAGGATTCATTTGCCGGGATAGTTTAATTCAAACACACTCTGATCCAGGCGCAATTTTAAAATCTGGTCAATCTCGCTGAATCAAGCTCTGGAGCGGTTATTTGTAATGTGGATGCAAAATGGGCCGAAAGTGAACAATAACCAGGAAGTGAACAGTTACATGAGCCACGCATGAGACACACATGAGGCTCAGAATCACAACAAACACCTTGTGTGTATGATGATACAAATAATACACTGAAACACGTGAGAGTTACAGGTGAAGGCAATAGTCTTATTCAGGTTCAGTATAACTGATTATGATCACACAAACATACATCACCTTTGAGACCAATCATTTACAAAAACAACAGTTATAGCTCACGTTAATTTAGGAAAACATACCTTTCTGCGCCGTTTTTTCTTGAGGAGATTCGATTTTTGTAACGTTTCACTCTGATCTAGGCTTTTGGAGTGATCCAAGGCTTTTATCCAGGCCGTCACTTCTTTGTCCAATTGCATCACTTCAGCTTCTTCCTGAATAGAAACAATGAACCAGTGAACCAAGCGCTCCTGTGCACGTGTGCGCAAACGCACATTTTCTTTATGACAACATATGAGCTACAAAACACTATCTTCACTCCCCACAATACTTGTGATTAAAAATATTATTCATTCATTTCTATTGCTTAATCCCGTTAGGGGTCGCGGGTGACTGGAGCCTATCCTAGTAACTTTGGGCCTTTGGGGAACACCCTGGACAGTGGCCAACTTGCCGCAGGGTTAGACAGACAACCATTCACTCTCTCATTCACTCACAGGGAAATTTACAGTGATGCCCAATTAACCTAAACATGCATGTTTTTGGAGGTGGAGGAAACCGGAGAAAACCCACGGTGACACGGGGAGAACATGCAAACTCCACCCAGAGAGATCATGAGTTGTTGATATGGTCCGACCCGGGAGTCGAACCCACGACCTCCTTATTGGGAAGCCAGAGCTCTAACCACTTGGCTACCGGTGCACCCCAATTATTATATTTGTTGGAAATATGAGCTAAAGTCATGTACTTAATGTGCATTTAACACAAACCCTCAGACAGTGTTTAAACACAGATCGCAAAATCCACGTAAAGTTTTCTTTGAGAATCGTGGGAAACCACGTACAATATTTCTCATGTACTTTTGACCCCTCCATGTTTTAACGTACACAGTCTTTATAAATGAGACCAGACCTGCTCAGTGATATAAAAGTCTTGTCCCAGTTGTCTCTCCTTTCAGCTCTGCATAATTAACTAATCTCAGTTGGTTAGCGCTTACTGCTGGTTTAGCCTGTTTCAGTCCTGATTGTATATTTTTGAGTTTTATTGCAGTGTGTGTTTGTGTAATGTGAGCGCACCTTAGAGGCACAAACAGTGTTTTAAAGGATTCTCTTTTGTTCTTTAAATAGAGCAAAACTCCTCAGAGAACGGCTCACAAAGTTTCAGCTCAGTTTGTGGAGTTTCTCAGACTCAAAACAGCAGAACAAAGACTCTCCTCCTCAATCAGCCTCAACTTATGGCAATTACTGAGCCGTGAAATAACTGAAAACATGCACCAAAATCACTCATTACTTAAAGATGCATTCTGTCTTGTTCAACTACTTTTTACCAAGGACCAGGGCTGTTCATTACTTTATTACTAAGCAGTTGCAAAAATAATAAACAGCAGAAGAAAAAAAATAGAATAGAGAAAACTCAGACGGATCTATGTTGTTGTTGTGTTTCCAGGATCGCAGGAACAGCCAGAGCGACGCGGTGGTTCTTCAGGCCATTCGAAACGCCAAAGAAACAACTTCTGTGTGGACTGTGACGCTCCCAGTGAGTCAACACACACTTCAGCTCTGTTCAAACCTCGGCTGCAGACAGTCTGTGCTCTCACACACACAGGGAGAGGGGAAGGAAGTACTGAAGCCACTCTCAGTACTTCAACTGGTCTAGTATTTTTACGTATAACTTTATCTTTAAAAGGTATATCGTCATTTTTGGGTTATTAGTCGCTACTTTTGTCTTAAGCTTTAAACCCTCCAGCATATATAATGTGCTGACACGGATAATTTAAGTATTTTTTATATGTGTGAGTCACTGCAGCTGATCCACACACAGGCTCTAAACATGAGATTTTATTATTAAATGAACTCTTAAGTGACACTGAAACATCTGTAACAATCACTGTGTTTGTCCAACAGTGAGGCTGAGGCAAAGGTTTCTTATTTGAAGCTGAAGTTCACATTTCAAGTGTCGCTTTATCCACAGTTTATTTCGTCCAAACTCCAAATGGCTTTATTCTATCTGTGTGCATAATACCTAGTTTCGCATTCATTCCTACTGGGGAAAGTTTTCTTCGCGCTGTTACTGATGTGATGCTCCGGGACACGGGTTAATCAGGAAGTGCACGAGCAGTGATTGTCAAATATATGCATTTGGGAAAAACATCAGTGTTTGCCTTTTTAGTGATCGTTGTCAAGAAAACAAATCATCACTAAATTAGACCCAAACTTTATCAAATAAAGTCTTATTACTTTAAAGCAAGTGTAGTTCATAGGAACTCTGTCTCCAGCATTAAGATCCACTATAAACTGCGGGAGCCTGCACTCTGATGAACCGCACTTTTGTGTCAGAGAAAATTAACGGGCCAGACAGTGCAGTCTCTGAGTCCGAAGCAGCACCTTGTATACGGCCCCCGGATCAGAAGCAATAAAAGCTCCATTTGTCCTCATTCAGTCCTATTTTTGACAGAGCAAGGAGAGTCTGGTTGGAACCATTATGGTCTGACTGCACGTTCCAGCATAAGGCAACATAATACCACTTGATCCTGAAGGTTAACCCACGAGTCCGTGTGCCCTGCAGAAATTATGCACGGTGTATGTCAGTAGGCAGACTGCGCGCAGGCTCACTCTTTGCTTCAGCACACGGATGTATCTTATACAGTTGCAGCCAACGTATGTACTTTTTTGTTTTCCCAAAATCACGACAATTAGTGTTTTCAGCTGCTTTCGACTTTAAGACTGTCCAGTTTGGTTTGGTCCAGAGTCCTGAATGCTCCCACGACCGGGAGGCGCGGTCCTGAGCAGCCTCCAGACACTGGAGACAATCCAAGGACACACACTCCCAGGGGAAGGGACAAGATAAAGAAAATATAGAAGAGAAGATAAAATGTAGTAGGAAGCAAAAGTAAGAACTCAAAAAGGAGCTTAACTGATAAATCAAGTAATAAGGAGGAGGCTCTGCTCTGTATCAGTGCTCTGGGCACAAACAAGGGCACTTCAAGTTTAATCTTTGTCCAATTAAAACTTTTCAAAACTTTGTCTTTATTCTCAATAGGGTTTAATCTTGATATGTGTTTTGTGTTGTTGCTTCACTTATACTTCGTATGCATGGGTTTCAGATGTTTAAAATACATTCTCAAAAATATATAACGTACAGTCTAATAACATAATTGCTCTTTTGAAAGTACTGGAAATCAAAACAATTAAAGGATGTAATACTTCCCTCATTGTAAATCAAAATGTCTTTAAACTGGTTTGAAATATTTTTGGTTCAGTCGTGGGTGAGTCGATTCTGAATCCAGCCCACGCTCAAATCTAAAAACAAAACCCACATGTTTGGTGATAAGCCGTGTCTGTGTAGGAGGCTAAGGCTGTGCTAACACCAGCGTCACAAATGTAAATGAGGCTTTTGTCTTTATGATGTAACAGAAATCCTGCTCCTGAACAGCCTCACAACACGACTGCATTTGCATTTAGCTGAAGCCGCTTTTTAGGATCACACGTTTTCTTTTTGTTTGTGATAGTCTGAATGAAAATATAAACAAATAGTAACAAATGGTACCAGGGCAAAGAGAGCACAAAGCTGTTTTTCTTTCTACTATTTATTTATTTATTAATATAAACCAGAGTCGGACTTGTACGGCTTTTCAAGCAATACATAAACTAAAAAGGTGCATGATACAATACATGCATATCCAATACAATGGTTTCAATGCAATAAGTCATATTTATCATAGATATTGAAAAAGGACTTTAAAAATCTGCCAACTTGATATTTATATTGCAGGATAAAGAGATGCATTGAAATGTGATGTTTATCCCCCGATGCTTGTTCAACTTAGTACATCAGCCTTTTTATCCAGCCTACTTACCAAAAAAAAATATGTTAAAACAGTGTAGAAATGTTTTTTACTTGAAAAAATATAATCCTATTTTCAGGATTGATAGAGAATTTTCAGGTTCTCTAAATTTCTGAAAGTACGCATTTTCATATGGTTAAGTAAGGTTGAGGTTAAGGGTAAACATTGACTGATCCTTCTATGCCTCTGGAGCATCTCCTCAGCAGCAGTGAGCTTCACAGTGCACGCTCGGGGACACATCTTCAGATCTTCTTGCTTGACTTGTCAGGACTATAGCTGGAAAATATTACCCTAAACTGCATGTTTTAGTTGGTGGGGAAACCAGAAATGCCGGAGGAAACCCACTTGGCACGGGGAGAAACTCAGAAAGGCCTGGGTCGTGCAAGAGTCGAACCCACAACCTTCTTGCTGTGAGAGCCCTGACTGCTCTGCCACTGTATCGGTCATACAGCATCTTACACACTCTTCTCTTGCTTTATTTGCGCTGTATGTGGGCATACGTATAAGCGGTTATACACTATCTTTTTCTCTCTCTCTCTTTTAAAGGGGACCTATTGTGTCAAATTTACTTTTCTAATTTTAACCTTGTTATAATGGCCTTCCTTCATCATTAGTTTACTTAAAGTTATATTTGAATTGATTCATGCATGCTTGAGTATTCTTGTATTGTTCTTCAGCTGCAGCTCAAGGGCTCAGAAATCCCCGTTCTCACCTACCACCTATCCCCTCCCACTTGCCTGTATTACTTGTTATATTTCAAAAGTTAATACTTAAAGTGAAGCATGTATGGTTCAATACTGTCCCAAATTCACTTTCCAACAATAAAAATAGTTTTTAAAAATCTGTCTGTTTTACCAGTTACATTTTAAAATGAAGAGGCGGGGCTTATCAGTTTTGAACAGGAAGTCAGTAGAGTTGTTTCTATTTTTAAGTTGTTTTAGATCAACTTTGTGTTTTACAATGAACCAAAGGTAAATGACTGACCATGTATGTTCTAGATTCTTACTAAATATTAAAAAAAACACAATAGGACCCCTTTTAACGCCCTGTGCTACAAGAGCTGCGCTCAGATTTGCAGGACAGACACAGGGCTTTATGGGAGAAGATCAGGCCAGCGAAGGCCAGAAGTCTGTTTAGTTGCATGTGGAAAACAAACACAATAAATGCGGGGGGAAAAAAGAGACACTTGCATGTGCCACTTCCTGCTTGATGTCCAGAAGAGCTAGTGGACGCGCAACATAAAAGCCGCACGCCCCGGGCCACTTAACATAACTTCACTTACCTGTGATGACNAGTTCTCTTTTTTCTTAATCTCTTGATCAAACATTCATCGATTTCTCTCTGCAGTCTTCTCTCTTTGGTATTAATCTTTATTTGTCCTCCATCAGGGCATTTTACTGAAACGCAGTGGGAATTCTCTGAACAAAGAGTGGAAGAAGAAATACGTGACTTTGACCAGTGACGGGATCCTGTCGTACCACGCCAGCGTCAACGTGAGTCTGAACTGTGTTACTGCTACAATTCAAGGTTACTGCATTATAATCTAGAAAAGTAAAATCTGTTGATGTGGAGATTGAGTGGGTTAGCTCTCCATCCAAAAGTGAATCAAACCAGGAAAAAAAAATAGAAGATAGTTCATTCAACTCATATAAAGTGTATCTGTCGGGTCACTCGGTTTGAAGAAGCGGTTTTAATGGCAAAGGCAGGCAAAGGCAAATTTATTTGTATAGCACAATTCATACACAAAGCAATTCAAAGTGCTTTACAAGGCAGGAAAATGCATCAAAATTACAATTCAATAATTATAATAATCAGCATAAAATTTACTTTAAAAGAAGTAAAGAAATAAAGAGTGCAGACAAAGTATTTCAGTCATATGCACAGACAAAAAGAATGTTTTGAGCCGAGATTTAAACATTGTCACAGTGGAGGCCATCTGGAAGACTGTTCCAGATCTTAGCTGCATAAAACTGAAACGCTGATTCTCCATGTTTAGTCCTGACTCTGGTCCATGTTTAGTCCTGACTCTGGGCACCAGCAGGAGGCCGGTCCCTGAGGTCCTCAGAGTCGAGATGGTTCATAACGCACTAACATGTCAGAGATGTACTTTGGTGCTAGTCCATGGAGAGACTTAAACACAAGCACTGGAAGCCAGTGCAAAGACCTAAGCACAGGACTAATGTGATGGTACTTCCTGGTTCTGGTCAGGACTCGAGCAGCAGCGTTCTGGATGTACTGCAGCTGCAGCCTGTTTGGATAGGCCGGTGAGAAGGCCGTTACAATAGTCTAACCTACTGGAGACAAATGCATGGATAAGCCTTCCAGGTCAGGCTTTGACACTATACTTTTGATTTTGGCAATGTTTTTTAGATGGTAGAAAGTTGCTAATCAAAAGTTTCAATAGTCAGCCACAGCCGGAGCAGCTTTGGAGAAGCGTCACCAGTTTAAAGAAGCTGTTTCGCCACAATAAACTCGTCACACACTGCAAAAACTATATATCTAGACTTGGAATAAGAATTTTAATTCAGATTTGAGCTGTTTTAACTGAATAAGATTTAAATGCTTGTGTAATGTAGAATATTTCACTGGTTTCAAAACATTTTCAGCTGGTCATAAGAGAATTTGGAATAAAACAAGAACAACAATTTGCCAATGGGGGTAAGAACAGTTTTCTTTACCCATTGGCAAATAATATTGGCTCAAGATAAGAAGCAATGTCTTGAAATCAGTTCAAACTGTTTGGAACAAGGAAAATAATCTATCTCTCTTCAACAAATCAAGGTTAAATTGGTCAAAATGCTTGAAATTAAGTTCAAATCCTAGAATCAAGCAACTTTAGCTTGTCTTGAAATGTATTTTTGCAGTGCAGGAGTGACTAAACATCGGTCACATCTGTAACCGATATGAACATAGTTTTTGTGTCAGTGAAGTCCTCACATTTAGTTTTTGTGGTGATTGTTGATCTTGTTTGTAAAGTGTGACTTCTCCATCCAGCTCCAGTTCAGAAGTAGTATTGACCTGTTTGAGTGACGTTCCAGCTCATTTTTACAAGTCGGAGGAGGGAAATATCCCAGTTTCTAGCTGCCTGGAACACACCATTAATACTCTTTTTAAAAGTAGTTTCAACCAGCCACAGTAAATATAATTACATTTATTACATTTAGCTGAAAAGTCTCTTGCTCTTACAGTCACTGATCTGTCTCATTGTTTTCTTGATTCCAGGATTACATGTTGAACGCTCCAGGGAAAGAGATGGATCTTTTACGCGTCACAGTGAAAGTTCCCGGGAAGCGTCCTCCTCGAGCTGTGCCTCAGTCTGTGCCTGGGTCCGGCTCTGGGTCTGGACCGGGATCAGGTCCAGGATCAGGATCAGGATCAGGACTGAACGGGAAAACTAAGGATCCACAAGGACCAGACGGACTCGGTTAGGTCAGTCCTCATAGAAATGTCATTTTAGTGACAAATGAAAAAAATCACGTTTAACAATTATTTACAATTATTAAGATTAGAAAACCTAGTGTATCACACAAATGTTCCTCAAGTTTGTGAGGCTTTACACTTTAACCGTTACTCGATTAACTTGTTAAAGTATATGTCTCCAAAAACAATTAATTGGCTTAGGGATCAATCATCTTCTGGATCAGGTATCAGCTCCACAATATCGGTTCAGCCGATATCATAGTTTTGTCTTTATGTGTCTTTAATTGGACATAATGAGACAAATTTATTGACTGGTGTTGATCCAGAACATCTCATAATTTAGACATTTTATTCAGATTAAGTGTGAAGTTGTGGGCTTGCTCTATAATAACAGTACATAACACTGTATGACAAATGTCTTATGTTTTGATAAGAAAGAAATCGGCAGATACTTAAAGACAAAGTATCGGAATCGGTATCAGGACTGAAAAGCTGGATTGGTGTATTTCTACTGTGAATTCCCCTGGACAATGAATGAGAGAGTGAATGATTGTCTGAGTCTGTCTTTGCAGTGTTCGCGAGGGTTTCTGCAGGGTCCTTGGTCCTAAATAGAAAAGTTGTAATTAAAGGCCTTAAAAAGTCTAAAATCTGCTGTGTAAAATGTTGCACAGGTCTTAAATTTTTTTAATGAAGCAATTTCTGTCAGATTTCCCGATCTACTGCACACAGCTCGAGCTTTGTCGGAAAATGTTTTGCATGTTTGTGGTTCTAAATAGTCTTAAGTCTCTGCTGAAACTTTGTTAATTGCTTAGTCGATCAACTCGGTCGATTGTGTCTCCAAAAACATGTTTACATCAAATGACAACACTGGGAATTGTCCAGTGAATGAATGAATGTGAATGATTGTCAGTTTGTGTGTTATCCTTGTCATGACTTGGGGCACTGTCTCCAGAGTGTTCCCCGCCTAAGCCCAAAGTCACTTGGACTCACTCAACTCTCCAAAAAAGAAGAAAACAAGTGAATGCAGTACACTGAACAAAAGACTTACCTTCACTTCTAAAATGCAGAAAGTGATAATATTTCCTGAGTAACCTGTGTGTGCACTGAAGACAAAGTCTCACAGAAATGCAATAAGCCTTTTTGTACTTCTTCTCTTTTTGTGCCGCTGAGTCGATGGCAAACTTTGACAACAGAACAAAGGCGTCTCTGGAGGATATGAAACCTTTGTATTTTAAAATAACTGCACTTGTTATCTTTGTGCGCAGTACCGCTGACGGCCAGCAGTCTGCTGCAGATGGAGGAGATGGAGCTGGGCAGCGCTTTGTTTCTGAGGAACAGTCGAGGAGTTCAGAGATGCAGCTCCAACGTGTCCAACCACGCCCAGAGTGTCGGTGAGTAACGTTATCACATAACAGGACGCACGGACCATCACTTATCAGACACATAACTGGTTCCTCAAACTCACAGCTGCAGATACTGTTCTATTGTGACCATAAAGAACACATATAGGTCTGTTAAAATCAAATCATGAGCTCATCTCTGTTTTTCTGATGAAATTGTCATATTGTAATTTCCCATTTCTCTAGTTATTGCATCTGTTGTCTCAAATACAGATTATTTTATCAACCTACTTTCTCAGCCTCAGAATTGCCAAAGAGGTGAACTTTAGCAGTACAAAACTGAAACATGTAGTTTGATCACATTTCCAAGTGTAAACGTTGTTATTAATGTTAGAAATTGTTAGAAACTTGACACAAAAATGTTTGTTAACGACATTTTAATAACTTTATTGAGGGGTTGAGGTCATTTGTTTGTAATTTTCTCAAAGGCTTGATCGCTTGTTTCTCAGGTCTTTGACAACTGGATTTAGCCACAGACAGTGAAGAGCAGATAATTGTATTTACCTCAAGGCAATAAGAAAACAGACAATCTACACTAGGGCTGGGCGAAATTTGACAAAAATGAATATCTCAATATTTTTTGGACAAATCTCGATAAAGATATTTGAACGATATTCTGTCAGTTCAACATAAATGTGTTCAAATCTGTGTTCAAATTAGTTTCACTGAAAAAACCTGAAATATTTTAATAGGTTTAAAATGGGCCGTGTGACGTAGTGTTTATTGTGATTTGAGGACTGTCCTAAATAAAGTAGAACAAGTAATGTACTTATTATCTTAAGAACATAAGATTTTTTTTCACTTTAGTGTGTATTTTTCTTTAAGTAAAATGAGATTTTGTATGTTATACTTGTTCTGTTGGCAATTCAAACACAAAAATCTACTCAAAACATGTACAATACTAACAAATCTAGGCGCACATACCTTGTTTTCTATTTTATATTTGTCAAACTCATCGCAAAAGTGCAGCAATCTCCCATAATAAACAATTTTTTCTGTTCTTTGAACGGATTATTGTGCAACTTCTGATATAAACTTGCCTTGTTTTTAAGAATGTACAGCGTCACTTATGTAGTTTTATTGACTGCACGATATACTCGATATTACATTTTTGGATATCTTCAAAACAACATTCACAATATTATCTAAAATTTGATATATTGCACAGCTCTAATCTACACTAGAGGTGTCAAACTCAAATGGAGCTGGAGTCAAATCGATCAGAGTCAGAGTTGGTCAAAGTCACATTTTAAAATACATAGGTCCTTATATTCATATATGTTGGGCTAAAGTAAATATAACACATTTACTGTCTGTCCAGAATGTATCCTGTTACATTAGGTTGCATTGTATTATATTGTTCAGGTTGGTTTCAAGAAGCCTTTGGACAAATTGTTTGCTTTTGCAAAGTATTTCCAGTACATTTTAGATTGTATAGTCACATCCCAGCTATATACTGTAAACCTTTATACTTCCATAGACTCATTATCCATTCTGGCCTATGTGGCTTCTCTCAGTGCTGGACTGTTGTGTTCAAATTGTGGCTTTTATCTGGGGCTATCATCAATAATTAATCAGGCAACATTTTGCGGCTCGTGTTTGGCCCCCGGACCTGGGTTTGACAACCCTGGTCCACACGAATTGTGATAAAATCTAAATCTATGAAAATTGTGATGAACTTTTTGCCACATAGACCAGCCCTACCTACAAAGTGATTAAGTAGTCTTTAGGTTATGTTGGATTTTTATTTTGTAGCCATGAACCTAAATAATTCATCAAATGTAAATCTAATATCACTGCATTTGAAAGGTGTCAATCAGTGTTACATTACTCACATTCCATCAGGAGGCTTCCAGAAAAGGTATTGCGACCCCCAGTTGAGAACATAATATTTGTGTCATGACGTCATCATTATTTCACATTTTCACTGTAAACCAAGGTATTGCTCTAAAAGTACAAATGGAAATGTGAAAAGGGGCCAGTTTATTGGCTGAAGAATTACTACGCCGCATGTTGGACTCTCTGGTGAGTCTGTACATCTGCAGTGGGCGGGGACAGGGACAGGTGCAAACACTCAAATCCAGGACAATACAGGATTACTCAAACATGCATGAATCAACTAATATACAACTACTGTGTTTGTTTCTAATAAACATGAGGAAAATATTGAAATGGTTTCATGATGTAATTCCTGAAAGGCCTCATTGCATCTTTGTAAAGTTCAAAGTTTGAGGAGAGAGCTTGTTCTGCTGCTTCAGATCTTGAGAGCCTTTCTGGACTGATAAATGTGTAAAACTCACATATCAATCTGGCAACTCCACTGAAACATGAATAAACTACAGAGCTACAGTGGTGGAGCCTGATATGTGCCAGATTCAGATGAAATAATGGCCTGTCTTGGTGCCTTAGACTCGGCTGTGGAGGGCGTGTCCAGCTCCTCTTCCACCAAAGACATGGGCTCAGCCTCTCCTCTGACCGACCGCAAGAAACACAGGCGAAAGAAGAGCATGAACCAGAAAGGAGAAGCCATCGGACAGGCCGACGGTAAAATACACTTAGAATAGAGTCTATTGTACAGGAGGTGTAGCCGCACCTGCCCTGAGACGCCCGTGTTTCTGTGCATGTTTCTAGTAATCCAGTATTCAGTCCCCCGTCCCACTGGTACATGTCCTCCTGTCTAAGTCTCTGTGTGTCCATGCTTTACTTTAAGACGCAGGTTATGGGTTTAGGACATACACTGAGAAAAATACACTGCAAAAAGGGAATTTAAGACAAGCTAAAATTATTTGATTCTAGGATTTGAACCTCATTTCAAAAATTTTACTAATTGAAGCTTTATTTATTATCAATGTCTAGATCAGTTTCTAACCTGGCTCACGCCAGATGGATCTGTGTTGAACTCCTGTCTGAGTTCTCACTATATCCATCTGGGACTTCACTCGCTGAAAGCATTGGTTGGACATTTAGGGAAACACTTTGAGCTGATTAGGTAAGCGACCTACCTTATTTGTGTTTAGCCAATCACAGCAACAACTCGTAATGGTGTATCCAATGTCCATGTGGATAGAACAAGTACGTGTCACACATACCGCTCTTCTTTCAAAAAGAAATCATTCCGTATTTCTGCTAAAGCCGCATCAAAAGCAGCAAACAACATTGAACATCCACATCTTTGTTTAGCTTGAATCAGACTCGGCGCTAACAGCCCGTGTTAGCCCATCCTGCTACAATGTGATTGGACCTCAAAACCACACTGCTGTGATGTGATTGGGCCGAAACACCGCTGTTTGGGACTTTTCAAACCAATCGGGCGGCTGGAAGGCCAGATGGTTTATCTCGTGTTTGTGAATTCACAAATATCGCGAGATAAACCATCTGAATGGCCAGGTTATCATTTTTCTGGTTTTAAACCGTTTCAAACTGATTATTTGCCAATGGGCGAAGAAAATCCCATTGGCAAATTTTCTTAGAACCAGAAAGTCAGTCAGAAACGCCTCGAAGCAAGTGAAATATTCTATATTAAACTTAAACCAGTTAAAACAACTCAAATCCTGATTAAAGTTCTGATTCCAAGTTAAAACAAGTCTAGATTTATAGTTTTTATAGTTTGAATAAATGCAACACTTTTGTTTTTACTCTTATTTTTAATTAGATGAATTCAAAGATCTAAAACAGTTTCTACCTAAACAAAACAACCATTTCTTTCAAATATTGTTCCCAAATCTGTCTAACTCTGTAATAGTGTTTACTTCTCCTTTGCCTCACAGGTTTGTCACATCCAGATGCTGATTAGACAGTATGATTATTGCACAGGTGAGCCTCAAACCTGCCACAATAAAAGGACACTCTGAAATGTGTCTGGGGACTCGGTTGAAGAGGAATGGACCAACATTCCACAGCCACAATCGATGGCCTGATACACTCTGTGTGAAGATGTGCACTGCAAAATGCTTGAAATTAGGTTAAAATCCTAGAATCAAGCTAATTTAACATTATTTTTTTTGCAGTGAGACTGGTTTTGTGAGTCCCCACCCTCCAATACTAAAGTGACAGAGTGTCCTTTTATTGTGACCAGTTTAAGGGACACTTGTGGCATCATCATGTTGTCTAATCAGCATCTTGACGTGAGGCACACAGATTTAGACAAATCTTTGAGTTCATCTCGTAAAAATAGGAGCAAAAGCAGAAGTGTTGCGTTTAGATGTTTGTTCAGTAAACTTTCTTCAGTAGATTACTTGCCAACTGTTTTGACGGTACAGTAGGTGCAGCAGTTCAATCAGAAATATCTTTAGCTGCAAGTCTGAGCAAAGTCTTATGGGCCCCAAATCAAGTCTGAAGTTTTTCATGATAAGTCCAAGTTAAAGGACCTTTGCCCAGTTTTGCTTCCTTAAAAATTTAACCAAAGAGAAACAGAAATAATTAAGTTTAAACTTCCTTCATCAGTCTACATGTTATGCTCACTTACTTAATACGTGCTGAGCCTTTAAAGTTCCTATGACAAGTTGAACTACTAATTTCACTAATATGAAGTTAAGACAACCTGTTTAAGATATATATAAGATATATATAAACATTTTACAAATTTCATCTCAATTTTGTAATATTTTGAGGGATTAAAAACATACTTCCTGTTTGTAAATGATGACATCTAATCTAGCAGGCTTTTTTACTTGAGAGATAGAAATACACTAGAGCACATTCAGTTTGTTAAATTCATGCCTACAAGGTCATAAAATTGTGTTGTTGGTTTTTTTTATGATAAAATGTAAAATATGCTTGTTCCCTCGTGTGATGTCATCAGTGCTCTACTTCCTGATATTTTTAACATCAAGCTTTCTTCACAAACTTGTTCTTGTTGTTACGCTATCTTAAACACAAAAACAGACAAGTTTTGTGGATTTGGTGAACAAACAGGACATTTATTAGACACAGTCATGACATTGCAGACTAATTTCCACCTGAAAAGATACATTAACACGATTTATGTGCTTGGGGAAATTGTAAAACATTGTGTATAGCGCCTTTAAGCTTCAACTTCTAGTCTCTACAGCGACCCAAAGTCCTCTGTTGCCGAATGTCTGTGCCTTTATCCTGCTGCTTTTCGTCCGTTTGTCCCTCTTTGTGCAAACCCGTCTGAAATCCCACAGCGCCAGAGTGATTCTTTACACTGTGGGCTCCTGTAGTTGACGTTTCTCATTGTGCTGATGTAACTGTGTCTGATTCCACTTCAGGCTTATTGACATTTCTCATCTTCTTCTGCAGCCAAGCGGAAAATGTGGAAACTCAAGAGCTTCGGCAGCTTAAGGAACGTCAGTAAGGCAGTAAGAGTGATCCCCCACAATGCATCTGTGCGCACGTCTATTATTATATTTGCACAGACGTCTATCTGTCAACATGGTACAGTGGAGTCTATGCAAACAGTCGCTTTGACATTCGCTGTTTAAGTTTGTGTTACCTGTTCAGACGCCAAAGCCTTTGGATAAATATTGAGTTTAGATTGAAAAACGTGAATAAGAGCACTAGTATTTTAAATTACGGAAGTCCAGAACTGCCAGTGTGGAGTAAACATTTTTTCCAGCTTTTCTCGTTATTACGACTTTTTATTTACGTTCAAACGACTTTTTTTACGTTCAAACGAGAATATAATGTCGTTATAACGACTTTAAATTTACGTTAAAACGAAAATATTTTCTCGTTCGAACGACTTTTTTTTATGATAAACAGACTGCTCTTCCCATGATGCGCCACAAGCTGGATAGCTCAGAGCCTGTACTACGAAGCTAAGATTGGGGTTTAGCGAGGTCAGTTCTGGGTTAAACCTGGTCTGGCGGTCCTACGAAAGTAGATCACGTGTCCTATCGGGGCAGATCTCTATGGCAACATGCAGCAAACTCATAACCTGCTCCAGACCAGGATAAGTTCTGAATAAGTTAAAAAGACGAGGCGCTGGCCAATCAGAGACGAGAATTTAGGCCTTTGCGAAGAGACGGGAGAGAGAGATGAGAAAGGGCAGCGGAGAAATGAGGACAGACGAAAGTCACGGCGTATTTTATATCAAAGCGATGCGCACGTATTTATAAAGAGGAGCCATGAGATGTAGCAGTAACACTGGAAGAATCCTGTTTAATCTGTGTGATGATTAATAAATGCTTTCATTGTCAACAAATAATGATTGAATGCACTTTTACACCAGTTGGCTGTGGATCTTTACGCATTTGACTCAGACAAAAGACACTTGTCTAAACAACAGACTAAGCGGTCGATCTATTAAATGTTGGTGATGTCTGTACAGTTGTGCTTTAGTCTGTTATATTCATGCATGACATTTAAATGAACTGTGTAGCGTAACTTCTGTGTCTGTGATTGGCCTCGTCCCTGGGTTAGTCGGCTAGGTTCAGCGACGTTCGTAGTACAGGGCTCTGGAGCATCATGGGAATGGGCTGTCTAATTTTTATTAAAAGTCGTTTTAACGAGAATATATTTTCGTTTTAACGTAAATAAAAAGTCGTTATAACGACATTATATTCTCGTTTGAACGTAAAAAAAAGTCGTTTGAACGTAAATAAAAAGTCGTAATAACGAGAATATTGTCGTTTGAACGTAAATATAATGTCGTTATAACGAGAAAGCTGGAAAAAAATGTTTACTCCACACTGGCAGTTCTGGACTTCCGTATTAAATGACTTTGTGATGTGGCAAAAATGTATATCTGAGGTGTGGATTTAGAATTTCAGGCTTAATTTCACAGGTTTCAACATTCAGCTGTGTGAAGTGTGGCTGAAACACGCCTAGAACACAGCAACAGTGAGGACTGTTCTGTAGAGTATTTTCTCTTTCTGCTTCTCCAGGCAGTCCCACAAGTATTCACATTAACAGAGGAAGCATGTGCTGGTGTCTTACCTCTGCTGTCATGACGCTGGTGGTGTGCGCTTAACCTGGCTCAAGCCAGATGGATCTGTGTTGAACTACGATTTGAGTTCTTCCACCAGTCTCCATTCTGGAACTTGACTCGCTGAAAGCATTTGGGAAAAAGTGGGATGTTTAGTGAAATACTTCGAGCTGATTGGGTGAGCGGTCGACCTTATTTGTGCTTAGCCAATCACGAGCAACAACTCGTAATGGTGTATCCAATGTCTGCGTGGGATAGAACAAGTGTCACACATACTGCTCTTCTTTCAAAAAGAAATTACTCCATATTTCTGCTAAAACTGCATCAAAAGCAGCAGAAAACACGTACATCCACGGGAGTCGCCATCTTTGTTTAGCTTGAATTAGATTTGGCGCCGGGGCGCTAACAGCCCGTCTAGCTTGTCCTGCTACAATGTGATTGGCCTCAAAACCACGCTGCTGTGATGTGAGTGAGCCGAAACACAGCCGTTTTGGACTCTCAAACCAATCGAGCCGGACGAAGGCCAGATGTTTATCTCCTGTTTGTGAATTCACAAATATTGCGAGATAAACCTTCTGGCTGGCCAGGTTTGTGTGCGCTGTGTTTGCGCGCAAAAGCATGTTCGTCACACGTACGCACGTGTTTGCCGCTCTTTTTTCTCTCTCAGTTCCAATGTTCGCTGTGCGTATACGCGCTGTATTTATGCAGAATCAGTGTGAGCCGGATCATAGGCTTGCCAAAGCTTAAACTTGTGCCTGTAATAAACAGAATGTATGGGGATAGGGGAATTGATAAGAGAGAAGACTTACAACTCCAATGGGTTGCTAAAAATAGAACCGGTTTTCGATCCCCGTCCCTAATCATAAATCAGACTAGTAGGATAAACTGGTACAAACAAACCTCCTTGTCATAACTTTAAAGTCGCTCTGTGCTGAGAAAAGCAGCTCAGATCACTGAGGACTCCTCTCATCCACTTTAGAACTCATTTACACTGTTACCGTCAGGCAGGCGCCATAATATCCCATTGGTCCACAGGAACTTGTACCAAAAAATGCCACTGCCTCAGTGAACAGTCACAGATGAATCCAGGCCACAGAACTGTTGTCTTGTGTATTCTGATGTTTTAATGTGCTTCTTATGAATAACCTGCTGATCAATGTGTAGAGCCTTGACAACGAAGATTTTCTGTTCCCTGTTGCGGCAGCAATAAAGTTTTCTGTTCTATTATGTTCTGTTCAGAAGTTAAGCCTTAACTTACTTAACTTACTTAACTTCCTATTCTATTCTATTCTATTCTATTCTATTCTATTCTATTCTATTCTATTCTATTCTATTCTATTCTAAGACTTGAAAGTAAAAGCTGACAACTTGTACTCGACCTGGACTTTTGGAGCTCGGACTTGGGACATGGACTTGAGGCCAAACAAAACAGACTTGGTCCCACCTCTACTTTACATTATATGATTATTATGATTTCAGGTATATTGATTATTAATAATTGTGCACTTTGAATGTATTAGTTCCTTTTAAGTACAAATGCAGTTGTGTGAAAAAAATTAGGTCATCCATGGAAGAGTATTGTAGATTCAGTTTGAACACTACTGAGCAATTACAGTAATACAACTTACAACTGAAACTGAAGAAAATGTTGTCATGATCTTTTTTAAAATTGTGAACTTATCCTTTTATTGTTCTATCTGTTCTGTGTTTTATGGCTGTGTGTGTTGCGTCTGATTTGTGCTGGTGCTCCTGACAGATAGATAAAGTGTTTTTGGTTTGATTACACATGTCTCTGTCCTTGTTTCAGACGAGGATAACTTCGACTTCCTGGTGGTGTCGAGTTCAGGCCAAACGTGGCACTTTGAGGCTCAGAGTGTGGAGGAGAGAGACTCGTGGGTCCAGGCCATAGAGAGTCAGATCCTGGCCAGTCTGCAGCTGTGCGAGAGCAGCAAGAACAAGGTAACGCACTCTCCTGGAAGAATATCTACAGAGATCGCTTCTGTGCTAACCTGGAGTAAATAACAGCTCCGTGATGTGTTGGGTTATGCACTAATGTCGCTACGTCCAGTGGAGTAGTTGCCATAGTGAATCAACTGTTTACTCCAAAGGCGATGGACATCAGTCGAGGAGTTTTGGACTAGTCCTGAAGCAATCCTCTTAAATACAAAAGTTATCTTTTGTTATCTGTTATAGATGCAGCGATGGCTGTAACAGCAGGAAAAGTGCAGTTTCTGAACCGGGTTTCATAAGGAAAAGTTGTAAAAGTGAGAGAACTACATAAACATAAGCTCCGTGCACATACAAGGACTTGCTGTGCTCATGAGCCCGGGCAGAGGCGCTGTGGACCGGGGCTGTCGCTTTAAAGTCTGGCAACACCGAGCGGTGCGTGTGCTCACTTCTTCACAGCACCTCTGCCTGGGATCATGAGTCTCAGGTATGTGTGCAGAGCGTCTGTTTGCATAATTCGCAGCAACAGCAACAAAAAGGGGTGAATCAGCTGAAGATTTGGACCAAATCATTGACCTGAACTGCCTTCATATAAATGAATATACTGTCTCTTATAAACTGCTGTTTTGCATGAATTCCATGACCTTTTGTAGTTTTTTGAGTCAAATTAATATAATACTTTTTAAGTTCCTTGGCTTTTGCCACACCCACGTGTCTTTAGCCGATCAAGAATATCTTTGGTCAACTACAGCCCTGCACTATTGTACAATAGTCTTTATAATTGTATTGAAATTGTATTTGATTAGTGCACCGCAGAAACCTCCCACCTGGTCAATGATTATTAATGTAGCATTTCAGACTTCGCTTCTCTAGTCTCCAGATTCTCAGTTTCTGATAAACATCAGTAGCTTGGAAACTGCTTGATTAAACTCTAAAAACACTGAGATATATCAGTTTGGATTCTCTAGATGGAAGTTTATTTTCCGGACTGGATTCACATTTAAAGCTGTGACGCCTAAAGCGTTAATCTTATTTATTGTAAGATTATTAGTTACAATTAACTATAAATAGGACATGTTTGTATCATTTTATCTCTTTTGGAGCTGGTGAAAGTTGAACTTGTTTATCAAAAACTGCCCCAGAAAATATGGAATTACATTATTTTATTTCTAACTTTCCTGTGTGACGACCCCCAGACCCACCCCCCCTTCTCCACTAGCTACAAGTTAATACGTATCAGGGATTATACAAACTAATAATAATAACCAATGGAGGAGCCTTTTTGTCGTTTTTGCTTATAGATTCCCTCAACTACCCTTTGTTCACATTTGTATCTTTAATATGTTTAATTTTCTTGTGCACTTTTGTGGTTTGAAGCACCAGACGAATGCAGCGCTCACCATTGGCTCGCGTTCAATCCATTTACATTTTATTGCTTATTGCCGGTGTTTTAATGTCTTTAACTGCAGCGCCGCGGTGAGAATAAATTAAATGAGTAATGTCATAATTCAGCTCGACTTTATCTGAGGTCAAACAAGGTCAACGTGCTGCGGTTATTAATATTTATGATTTAACGCCTTTATAATGTAGTGTAGGGTTTAGAAATGACCACAATGTAAATAATAGCTTTTTCTGTTAACCTGAACCCAGATAAGAAGAGAAGAAATCAAGCAGTAGAACAAGAGTCATTTGTTAACCATTTTTACGGTTACTGTATCCAAAATGCAAGTAAGGTTTAAAGCTTTAATATTACCACATTTCTTTCACTTTTTTCAGAATCTCTCAATGGAAGTGTGTTTTTATGAGATTTGTTGTAACGTAGCCATTATATTCCAGTTTTGAAGGTGGCTCTCTATTGTATGTAATCTTGTGAAACACGCTTTGAATGGTCTTTTAATTAAAATATAGTATGTACGCTGCAAAAAGTTAATAGTCTTGATTCGAAGGACAAGAATTCAGAATATTCATCTTAATGTTGCGTAGTTTTGATCAACTTTGCCAGTGAGGTCAGTAAATGTCTTGCATCAGTAGCATTTTTAACACATTTATTGAAACGAGGCAGTCACACAGCGTTATGTGCCTCCGCTTAATTTCAGACGATTGCAAGTGTAGACAGTTTCTGAAAATCAATACAATCAGCCAATCAGCAAATAGAGATGAAGCCGTGTGTTTGCCAGATCCAGCCATGGATTTATTATAAAATCTGGATGTGGTTTTGCTGCTTGTAGCTGTTGTAATTCAGCCGAAGTGACCTCATCGTTGGTGCTTTTCCGGGTCAAGGTCTTTAGTTTTGTGGAAAACATCTTTTAAAGCTTTAGGTACCACTGCTCTTTCTATAACTCCAGGTCTGACTGGTCAGAACGGTCACGACTGTCATTTCTTAATCCAAGTCATTTGACTAAATAGAGTCAATCATGCTAATTGTTGCTTGACTATATTTTCATAGTTTAAACTGCCAGAAACGGTTAAAAATTTTATCTGTTGTAACCTTAGATGGTCAATCAGATGAGATTAAAAAAGTCTGTTAAGAAAGTTTAATAACGTTTATTTTTTCTACACTCATAAAAAAATTCAATATAACTATAATGTTGGTGACCTCAAAGTTTCACTGCTTCGAGCTGTTTTTTCAAGTTTATTAAAAACCCCTTATGAGGTGGAGGGCCCGCCCACTTTTTTATTAAACAATTCATTTTTTCCTACTATTTAATAAAGTTCAACTTTCAAGCTCCCTGACATGCTATAGATAAAAATCAAATGTAAACCCTCTTATTCACAGTCAAATCAACCATTCTGACATGGATCAGAATCAGTTTTTACTCTAAACTATACAAATAAACAAAATCTCCACAATTCTCCTAAACTTTTTAAGTTAATACAGGTCCCTAAAACTATTTTTTGATTACAATATCTTCAGCTTTTGAAGAGGAATGGTCAAAACCCAAAATATACCAAATCTACAGTAGTGTCATTCTGTCCGTGACTAGTGACACCAGCTTTACTGATTCTTACATTTACCAAATCAAATGTAGGCAGATTTTAAAACCTGATGTTCTCTGGTCCAAAGCTTCTTCTCACTTAAAACAAGAGTTAATCAGACATCAGAGGTTAAAACTACAAAGCCTCAGCTTCACAAAGAGTCCAGCAGATTGTTTGTGCTCCAAAGGGTTCAGAAACAGTTTCCATTTTTATTTGAGATTAATTTAGTCAGGCGTTTTAGGAAAAATGGCCCCCGCGCTTAAGTGGTTAACAGTTAAATAATGTGTTTTCACAAACGTTAAGCTCATATGTAACCTAAAATAAACATATTTAAAAAGTAAATGATAAATACATAGCATATTCTTTTGTCCTTGTTGGTGTTGTTGTCAAACAGTAACGTTTATGTGCCTGTGCAGAAGCTTCTGGGCTATGCACATCGACTTTTGACTCAAATTCGACACTGACTCTGATTGGGGAATGACAGGAACATGTTTTGGCTCAGTTCGGATCCTATAAGCGAAGAGAAGCCTGTAAAGCACCAAAAGCCCAAAGCTAATGTCCAATATGACAACAAAAGCCATTGACACGTTTGATCACCGAGGCTTGGATTCAACCCGAGTTGAAATTGCAGACTGTATATGACCTTGTGTCAAATATTAACTTAGAATATGTTATTGTACCTCATAATCTGTAAGTTTACCACACAGACACTGCAACGCTCGCTTGCAGACGCTTAAACTGTACGTCCTGGGAGAGACTAAAAAGACAGCGATTGGTTAAAGCAAAATTCCCTGGAGTAAACAAATCTCTATGATGCGATGTCAGTCAGTTTCCATGAAGTGCCATGAAATCAGCTGATGCATCAGGCTAAAAAACACCTTGAAACAAGTGAAATAATTTAGCTCCATCAAGAAAATACATCTTACTTTGTGAAAATGCATAAAAATGAAGATAAATATCCTGATTTGACTCATCTAGAAATACAGTTTTTGCAATGAAATGATCAAAGAATATATAGATACGGGTGAAACAACAAGGGCAGACTCAGACACAGACTACATTTGGAGCTGTGGAGTCTTTTGCTTTTATCTTGTGAAGCATAAAACCATCTCCAGAGCCGGACGCTTGAGGAGGAGATATATTTAGAACAGAACATTAGCTCTCTGGTTTCTGTTTTGTAGTTACGGCCGCACTGAAGACACATACGTCTTCATAATGTAATGTTCAATGGCCACTGTGTCCCGTAATCCTTGTTTCCATGTTATTAATGAGAGTAGTTACACTGGAGTAAACAAAAGGAGAAGTTCATTCACACAATATGTCCACATGGAGCTAAACTGGGACAAAGTCTGAAGCTGAAACCAAAACAAATCTACTTTAGGAGTAAAATGGGTGAAGATTCAACCTATTTTATCTAAAACACCCGACTAAAAGCATCTAATACAGAGGAGTAAAGATAGTGTTTGAAGTTAGGGCCTGAATGACACTAGTTGGGTAATATTTGGAGTTTAGACAATTCCTCTTCAACTAAAAAACTTTATCTTACATACATATTGGACTGGTTTTTGGTTCATTCACAACACACTTTGATTTGGATCAGGATTCATTTGCCGGGATAGTTTAATTCAAACACACTCTGATCCAGGCGCAATTTTTTAAAATCTGGTCAATCTCGCCTGAATCAAGCTCTGGAGCGGTTTATTTGTAATGTGGATGCAAATGGGCCGAAATGAACAATAACCAGGAAGTGAACAGTTACATGAGCCACGCATGAGACACACATGAGGCTCAGAATCACAACAAACACCTTGTGTGTATGATGATACAAATAATACACTGAAACACGTGAGAGTTACAGGTGAAGGCAATAGTCTTATTCAGGTTCAGTATAACTGATTATGATCACACAAACATACATCACCTTTGAGACCAATCATTTACAAAAACAACAGTTATAGCTCACGTTAATTTAGGAAAACATACCTTTCTGCGCCGTTTTTTCTTGAGGAGATTCGATTTTTGTAACGTTTCACTCTGAATCTAGGCTTTTGGAGTGATCCAAGGCTTTTTATCCAGGCCGTCACTTCTTGTCCAATTGCATCACTTCAGCTTCTTCCTGAATAGAAACAATGAACCAGTGAACCAAGCGCTCCTGTGCACGTGTGCGCAAACGCACATTTTCTTTATGACAACATATGAGCTACAAAACACCATCTTCACTCCCCACACATTACTTGTGATAAAAATTATTCATTCATTTTCTATTGCTTAATCCCGTTAGGGGTCGCGGGTGACTGGAGCCTATCCTAGTAACTTTGGGCCTTTGGGGAACACCCTGGACAGTGGCAACTTGCCGCAGGGTTAGACAGACAACCATTCACTCTCTCATTCACTCACAGGGAAATTTACAGTGATGCCCAATTAACCTAAACATGCATGTTTTTGGAGGTGGGAGGAAACCGGAGAAAACCCACGGTGACACGGGGAGAACATGCAAACTCCACCCAGAGAGATCATGAGATGTTGATATGGTCCGACCCGGGAGTCGAACCCACGACCTCCTTATTGGGAAGCCAGAGCTCTAACCACTGGCTACCGTGCACCCCAATTATTATATTTGTTGGAAATATGAGCTAAAGTCATGTACTTAATGTGCATTTAACACAAACCTCAGACAGTGGTTTAAACACAGATCGCAAAATCCACGTAAAGTTTTCTTTTGAGAATCGTGGGAAACCACGTACAATATTTCTCATGTACTTTTGACCCTCCCATGTTTTAACGTACACAGTCTTTATAAATGAGACCAGACCTGCTCAGTGATATAAAAGTCTTGTCCCAGTTGTCTCTCCTTTCAGCTCTGCATAATTAACTAATCTCAGTTGGTTAGCTTACTGCTGGTTTAGCCTGTTTCAGTCCTGACTTGTATATTTTTGAGTTTTATTGCAGTGTGTGTTTGTGTAAATGTGAGCGCACCTTAGAGGCACAAACAGTGTTTAAAGGATTCTCTTTTGTTCTTTAAAATAGAGCAAAACTCCTCAGAGAAAAGGCTCACAAAGTTTCAGCTCAGTTTGTGGAGTTTCTCAGACTCAAAACAGCAGAACAAAGAACTCTCCTCCTCAATCAGCCTCAACTTATGGCAATTACTGAGCCGTGAAATAACTGAAAACATGCACCAAAATCACTCATTACTTAAAGATGCATTCTGTCTTGTTCAACTACTTTTTACCAAGGACCAGGGCTGTTCATTACTTTATTACTAAGCAGTTGCAAATAATAAACAGCAGAAGAATAAAAATAGAATAGAGAAAACTCAGACGGATCTATGTTGTTGTTGTGTTTCCAGGATCGCAGGAACAGCCAGAGCGACGCGGTGGTTCTTCAGGCCATTCGAAACGCCAAAGGAAACAACTTCTGTGTGGACTGTGACGCTCCCAGTGAGTCAACACACACTTCAGCTCTGTTCAAACCTCGGCTGCAGACAGTCTGTGCTCTCACACACACAGGGAGAGGGGAAGGAAGTACTGAAGCCACTCTCAGTACTTCAACTGGTCTAGTATTTTTACGTATAACTTTATCTTTAAAAGGTATATCGTCATTTTTGGGTTATTAGTCGCTACTTTTGTCTTAAGCTTTAAACCCTCCAGCATATAATGTGCTGACACGGATAATTTAAGTATTTTTTATATGTGTGAGTCACTGCAGCTGATCCACACACAGGCTCTAAACATGAGATTTTATTATTAAATGAACTCTTAAGTGACACTGAAACATCTGTAACAATCACTGTGTTTGTCCAACAGTGAGGCTGAGGCAAAGGTTTCTTATTTGAAGCTGAAGTTCACATTTCAAGTGTCGCTTTATCCACAGTTTATTTCGTCCAAACTCCAAATGGCTTTATTCTATCTGTGTGCATAATACCTAGTTTCGCATTCATTCCTACTGGGAAAGTTTTTCTTCGCACTGTTACTGATGTGATGCTCCGGGATACGGGTTAATCAGGAAGTGCACGAGCAGTGATTGTTAAATATATGCATTTGGGAAAACATCAGTGTTTGCCTTTTAGTGATCGTTGTCAAGAAAACAAATCATCACTAAATCAGACCAAAACTTTATCAGATAAAGTCTTATCACCTTAAAGCAAGTGTAGTTCATAGGAACACTGTCCCCAGCATTAAGATCCAAGTATAAAACTGCGGGAGCCTGCACTCTGATGAACCGCACTTTTGTGTCAGAGAAAATTAACGGGCCAGACAGTGCAGTCTCTGAGTCCGAAGGCAGCACCTTGTATACGGCCCCGGATCAGAAGCAATATAAGCTGCATTTGTCTCTCATTCAGTACTATTTTTGACAGAGCAAGGAGAGTCTGGTTGGAACCATTATGGTCTGACTGCACGTTCCAGCATAAGGCAACATAAATACCACTTGATCCTGAAGGTTAACCCACGAGTCCGTGTGCCCTGCAGAAATTATCGCACGGTGTATGTCAGTAGGCAGGACTGCGCGCAGGCTCACTGTCTTGCGCTTCAGCAGGACACGGATGTATCTTATACACAGTTGCAGCCAACGTATGTACTTTTTTGTTTTTCTTAGAAATATTTGACTTTCAAAGCAAATTAGTGTTTTCAGCTGCTTTCGACTTTAAGACTGTCCAGTTTGGTTGGTCCAGAGTCCTGAATGCTCCCACTGACCAAACAGCTAAGTGCGGTCCTGAGCAGTGTGAACGCAACAATTCAGACTTAAGACCAAATCCAGAAGTGACAGACGTTTGATTCAATACAGACAAGAGAACAGACACAATAAACTGAGCCCAAATGTGAGGAGAAAAGAGACAAAGCTGTATTCTGTCACAGCAGAGAAGTGCGCAGCTCTAGCTCTCTGTTTTACTCATATTAATCTCTCCAAACAAAGTTACTCTGCTCAACGTTCGAGCTTAATTGAAAGCCTGGGCCAGTCTGAACCTGGAGGCTCTGCTCTGTATCAGTGCTCTGGGCACAAACAAGGGCACTTGTAAAACTTGGGATTAATATTGTCCAATTAAACTTTTCAAAACTTTGTCTTTATTCTCACAAAATTATGGGTTTAATCTCGTTGTGTTTTTGTTGTTTTCACTTATACTTCGTTATGCATGGGTTTCAGATGTTTAAAATACATTCTCAAAAAATATATAACGTACAGTCTATATAACATAATTGCTCTTTTGAAAGTACTGGAAATCAAAACAATTAAAGGATGTAATACTTCCCTCATTGTAAATCAAAATGTCTTTAAACTGGTTGAAATATTTTTGGTTCAGTCGTGGGTGAGTCGATTCTGAATCCAGCCCACGCTCAAATCTAAAAACAAAACCCACATGTTTGGTGATAAGCCGTGTCTGTGTAGGAGGCTGAGGGTGTGCTAACACCGGCGTCACAAATGTAAATGAGGCTTTTGTCTTTATGATGTAACAGAAATCCTGCTCCGAACAGCCTCACAACACGACTGCATTTGCATTTAGCTGAAGCTGCTTTTTAGGATCACACGTTTTCTTTTATTTGTAATAGTTTGAATGAAAATATACACAAAATAGTAACAAATGGGACCAAGGCAAAGAAAGGCCCTATTCATTTTCTCTCTGCTGCATTTATGTCATTATTAATCTAAATCAGAGTTGGGCTGAGTATTGCCAAGAGCTTTTCCATGCTACACATATTCTGATAGAAAACCTGGTACATGCATATCCCAATTTCAATATGATATGTTATATTTATCATAGATATTTGAAAAAGGACTTCAAAAATGTATATTTTTAGTATGTTGGGAAAAGAAATGCAGTTAGTAACATCAGCCTTTTAACTCTCCTCTCCCACCTACTGACCAAAATATTTTTAAACAGTTAAAACGGTGTAGAAATGTATTTTACTTGAAACATGATCAATCCAGTCGGTGCAACTATGCTCGAATGTCTGGGTACCAGGCGAATATTCAGGTTTCTCTAAATATCTGAAAGTACGCATTTATTAAGGTTAAGTAAGGTTAAGATTAAGGGTAAGTATTTGACCTTTGTCCTTCAGTGCCTCCGGAGCATCTCCTCAGCAGCAATAAGCGCCACAGTGCAGATTCAGGGACACATCTCCAGATCTTCTTGCTAGACTTGGTCAGGACTACCGTAGCTGGTGGAGGATATTATCCTAACATGCATGTTTTGGTTGTTGAAACTTCAGTGCCCGGAGAAAACCAACCTAGACACGGAGAGAAACATGCAAACTCCACACAGAAAGGCCCGGGCTGTGCGGGAGTAGAACTCACAACCTTCATGAGAGCGTCTTACACACTTGCTTTATTTGCACTGTATGTGGCCATATAGGCGAAATACAACATCTCTTTCTCTGTCTCTCTTTTCATGCCCCATACCACGAGAGCTGCACTGAGATTTGCAGGACAGACACAAGGCTTTATGGAATCTGTGAATTGTGGGAGAAGAGCAGGCCAGACGTCTGTTTAAATTCGTGAAAAGTGACACCTGCGTGTGCCACTTCCTGCTTCATGTTTGGAAGAGCAAGTGATGGCGCGCATAAAAGTGCAGTGGCTCTGGAGGCTCACTTCACACATAATTTGTTGTACTCTGTGACAATGACAGTAAATATTTCTACTCTCTGTCCTCTGTGCACACGTTTTGTTTTGGGAACTCATGTAAAAATAAGAGTTAAAAATGTAAAATTTACACAGAATTGTTTAATGTGTCACAGCTCCCCAATTCACGTATTGCCATTAAGTCTGTCACAATAGGTTTGCTCAGCTGTCATAAAAATCCATCAGCCAAAACAATGTATTAAAGTAAACTAAACAGCCATATTAGGTCATGAGACGGTATTAAAACTCTAGCTGTCCAGTTTATCTCTAACTCTATCTCTGCTGTTGTGTTTCGTCCAGACCCGACCTGGGCCAGTCTGAACCTGGGGGCTCTGCTCTGTATCGAGTGCTCTGGGATCCACAGGAACCTGGGCACTCACGTATCCAGAGTCCGCTCTCTGGACCTGGACGACCTGCCGCGGGAGCTCACCCTGGTCCTGAGCGCCATCGGGAACCAGCTGGTCAACAGCATCTGGGAGGCACGCACGCACGGACACCGCAAACCCACGCCCGACGCCACACGGTAATTCAATATGATTACATTTATGTCACAAAATCACAGTAACAGTCACCTCTGATGGCTTTATAAGACTGTTGATTTTGCAAACAGACGCATCCAACAATAAAACAGTCATTGGTCAATACCTCAGATGCAGGTTGTTCAACATTCACAGAAAACATGCAACGATAATTATCCAGAGCCTTTCCTGTTCTTAGATTCTTCTTCTCTGCAAGAAAAAAAACTCACTGGGAAAAAGAAACCTTGACAAGAACCATAATGAATGAAATTCTATTTTGGTCAAGTTACACAGTGCACCACCTAAAGTTAACCAATATGGAAAACATCTTCATGATGACATTTTTAGTTTGAAAAAACATCAGGAATGTGCTAATGTACCATGTGTTGCTTTTTGTGCTCAAAAGGTCAGAAAGAGATATTACATTGACCTTTCTTTTCTTATGAGCTAATTATTTATGGCTTTTTAGTTAATACACTCAGTATTGAACTCTTATGCTGTAGAGGGCCTATTTTTCTTAATTCATTGTATTTTATCCTGCTGTTATAAAGATAAACTACTAATCTCCTGAAATATAAAGACAAATAGGATTGTGTAGACAACTACACAAATCCCTACTCATTCATAAACTGTAGAAGGCACATCAGACTTAAATTGAGCCAAACTCCTGTAGTGTGCAGAAGCTTAAACTTTTAAAGGGTTTTATTCTTAACAGGCACTCAAGCTCATGTTGGTAAAAAATAACTTCAGCTTTGAAGAAGAATGTCAATGTAATCTGATGTTCTTTAATGCAGAGCTTCTTCTCACTCTCACAGGTCAAAACTAAAGCCACAGCTCCAAAGCCTCAGACATTGTTTTTGCTCCAAACACCTGCTTAAAATCATCTAAAATCACAATAAATGTGTTTCTGAGCTTTTGAAGAAAAAAGCAACAGGTTAATTTATCTAATTTTTCATATCTTCAAGACCACAACTTTTCTTCAACCTCTTCTTTCTTTTTGAAGTGTTTAGCATTTGAATACAGCATGCTATTGTTTCAGAAATATTTGCAAGAAGAAGCTTTATGATTCTAAATTGTATTATTGTTAATGGCTTGCTTTTAGGTTTGTTGTATCCATTTCTGCCCTTCATAAACCAGACTAATTTATGACAAATTGGGATGGATGGCTGAGCTGAAAAGCCATTATCGTGAGAGAACAGTGCACTTTAATGGAGCCGCTCTTATGTAACACTTTTGTCCTCTCTGTGTTTCGGCTGACTCAGGGAGGAGCGCGAGTCGTGGATTCGGGCCAAATACGAGCAGAAACTGTTTGTGGCGCCGCTGCCTCCGCCCACCCGGGGGAGGGGCCGGACATCACGCTGGCGGGGCGCCTCCTGTTGGCCGTGATGGAGCACAACCTGCCCAAGCTGCTGCTGCTGCTGGCTCACTGCAGTAAAGAGGACATGAACGCGCCGCTTAGCATGGCGCTGTCGTCCCGCGCGCTGCTAGCTCTGCGCCTGCCCGCCTCCGCCCTGCACGCCGCCTGTCAACACGGAGACGTGGTCATGACGCAGCTTCTACTGTGGGTCAGTTTATGTTTCACACACTTTTGGAATGAAAGTACAGATGTTTTATAATCACATATTTAAGTTATAAATCTGACTTTTACTTTTTCACTCTTACGTTAAAGGACAAATCTTACACATCCTTTGTTCTCCTGCGACTGTGTAACGTGTAATAATGCACTGGATTTATATCGGGCTTTTCACGACACTCAAAGACATTTCACACAACAAGTATGTTCTGATAAAAGTGTGCCATGATTTCAAAAAAGTTGGGAAAAGCAAGACACACTACTATAGTTGTCCCACTGTGGCACCTGAGGTTTCAGCAGTCTCCCATCCAAGTACTGCCCAGGCACAACCTGCTTAGCTTCTGAGATCTGATGAGACAGGCACCGACAGGCTGATGTGACTTCATGTAAATCAAAAATCAGCCACAGGATTCCATAAAAATGTAAAGTTGTTTTGCTCATTTATGATAAATGTTCACCACGATGTGGTAACAGACAAACTTTATAGGTTTTCCTCAACATGCGATTTATTAGACATAAATATAACTAGTTTTTATCTGAATAGATATTTCAACAAGTTGTTTGTGCTTGTGAAAATTGATTTACAGTTGTTTTAATGTGCTTTGTTTTACTGGACATGAACCCAAGTGTGTGCACACATCACTGAGCAGATCATATGAGGTTTTCTTCGTCAAAACGTTCACCTGTCACTACCAGTATTACAGCGCATTGAATAAAACATAGTTTTGGTTTGTTTCACAGTTCTTTGACTAAAAGGAAACTCAGTGGGTTTAGAATCAGAATCAGAACGAATTTTATTGCCATTGTCAGTGAACAAACAGAATTCACAGACTAGGAACTTGCTGCGGTGCTATAGCAGGGCTCCCGCGGAGTCTTAAAAAGTCTTAAATTTGAAATGTGAAATTTAAGGTCTTAAATTGTCTTAAATTTGTCAAAATTAGGTGTTTAGGTCTTAAATTTGAAGTGGCTTTTTTAAGACCTTGTATTTCGAGCAGATTGATCAAAGTTAAATGAAGAATGTGCGTGTTTGTGTCAGAGAAGTTGTATTTGCTGTGATGTCCGTCATGTAAATGAGGGTCAGATGGAGCGACAGCGCACAACAGAGGTGCATGTAGCAGAGCGCATGAGCTCACAGTTAGCTCAGCACGAATCGCCTCACAACTTTGGGACTAAACAAGAACTATTCAACTTGGCCAAAGGAAAAGTATGTTTCACTTAGCGAGTGAGTTTTAAGGTAAGCCCACAGCGCTTTGTATGACTTTACCATCGCTAGCGCTGCAGATGCTGCGCGTAATGAGCCGCGTGTTACTGCGTGCTTCACTGCGCGCATTCTGTAAATGATCTTTATTGATATAAGTTGTGCGATAGTCCGTGTACATGTAGTGAAAATATCAGCTTTTAAATCGCCGCGTGTACAAAAAACTTCACTTATTTCCGCGTTAGCTTCAAGTTGTTAGCCGCTGTGTTCCATATATCCACATTCACGCGTGTGCGTAAATGTGGATGTGTGTAGCCTGGGGTAATGACAGCAGCACAGAATCTGCGAGGTGTCAGTCGAGGCTTGATGAGTTTCGGGACACGTGGGACAGGATTCGGGATGTGGGACACATGCGTGAATTTTGGGATGTCTGGTCACATAAAGCTGACCACTGCAGATGAGCACAGTGAAGGAGAGACAAGTGCAGCACCTGTCTGTGATCATGTGACAGGTGAACTGCACCAAATCGGAACAAGCATCTACAAATGTTATTTTTGGTCATAAATAATTAAAATGTATGTAATTTTGTGAGCCAATAAATAGTGTGTATATTACAAAACAAAAAATAATATAATTTTTTATTTATTAGGTAGAAAAAATAACAGAATGAGCTGTTTGTGACAAAAAAAGGTCACAATATTTTTGTGACATTATTTTTGTCACAAAAATAATGTTTTTAGGCGGCACGGTGGCTGAGCGGTTAGCGCTCTTGCCTCACAGCAAGAAGGTCGCGAGTTCGATTCCCGCACGGGCCGGGCCTTTCTGTGTGGAGTTTGCATGTTCCTCCCCGTGTCTGGGTGGGTTTTCTCCGGGCACTCCGGTTTCCCCCACCAACCAATAACATGCATGTTAGGGTAATATCCTCCAGCTACGGTAGTCCTGACCAAGCCTAGCAACAACACCTGGAGATGGGTCCCCGAGCGCTGCACTGCGCGATCACTGCTCCTGAGGAGATGCTGCAGAGGCATTGAAGGATGGGTCAAATGCAGAGGACAAATTTCCCTACGGGGACAATAAAGTGTACCTTAACCTTAACCTTAACCTTTAAACGTGCACGTGGTCTTAAATTTTGCTATGCAAGGTCTTAAAAAGGTCTTAAAAAGTCTTAAATTTTGTGGTAGAATGTGTGCAGGAACCCTATATAGTGCAACATATAACACAGAAAACACAAATAAAGATAAAGAATCTAAAGAGTAAAAAATATCAAATATAGTAAAAATATTTAAGATATATAAAATCAAGTATAAGGGCATGCAAAAATAGGCCAATAAAAATTAGGCAATAAAAATATACACATTAATCAGAACAATCAAAACAACAGTGCAATCTGTCAGTGCAGAGGTAGGACAATACTAAGATATTAACATAATGAATAAATGAACGAATGAATAAAGTGAATAAAGTGACAGGTGATGATGTAACTGTTAAAGTGACAATGCAGGAGATCAACATAGTCGCGGGTTTATAGAGTGTTCATGAGTCCAACAGCAGAGGGAAAGAAACTGTTCTTGTGACATGAGGTTCTGGTCCGGATGGACCGTAGCCTCCTGCCTGAGGGGAGTGGCTCGAAAAGTCCGTGTCCAGGGTGAGAAGGGTCAGCTGCTATCCGGCCTGCACGCCCCCGAGTCCTGGAGACTCACAGGTCCTGGAGAGATGGAAGGCTGCAGCCAATCACCTTCTCAGCAGAGCGCACAATGCGCTGCAGTCTGTGACCGTCCCTGACTGTGGCTCCAGCGTACCACACGGTGATGGAGGAGGTGAGGATGGACTCAATGATGGCCGTGTAAAACTGCACCATCATCTGTGCCGGCAGCTTGGCTTTCTTCAGCTGCCGCAGGAAGTACATCCTCTGCTGGGCCTACACGATTTACGGACAAAAACAAACAAAACACGACGCACAGAAACACCAGAGCGCCCTGCCTCGGCGCCATCTTGGAAAACCTTTTCATTGCCGTCTTATGGATTAGAAATAAATGTCAAAACCTGCTCCCGTCAGATCTCCAGCAGGTGGGGCCTGGGCAGAACTTGGATGGGAGACTCTGAACCTCAGAAGCCTCAGTGGGACGGTGGGTTTGACAAACTGAGCCAGGGATCTAAGATTAACTGAAGCATCTCTATAACACTCAGTCCAACAAAACACTTCAGTTTTGTGATCATTAAAATGCAAACCTTTGCATGAGTGGTATAAATACATTTCGATGCTTAAGTGACTCATACATTTGGCTGCCATCAGCATCAGATGTAAAGAGTCAGTGCTTTCAGAGAACTGAACCTAGAGGAAGCAGGTGCAACAAAAACACAATTCTCACTAATATGTCTAAACAGACATCTCCTGTCCAGTCTTCTAAACTTCAAATCAAATGGAATCTGTTTGAGTTCCTGTGCAGAAAGACGAAAAGAGCAAACACTGCCTGTCCACATTCATCAGAGTAAAATGCTCTGATTTTAAATTGGTCCAAATAAACAGAGAAGTTGAAGCCTGGAGCAGTGGACTCAGCACAAAGCTGCAGCTCAGTGTGATGAATGGACAGAGCGCTGAGCTGACTGTGAGAGCCGTCAAACCCACTTTTACAAGCTCTCAAAGAGGATTGGGCCTTTCTCACTGTCCAAATGTGTCTGCAGATAAAACATCCAGCTGCTTTTAAAGTCTATATGACAGATTGATTTAGTTTAGTGTGAAAGTCCTTGTGGCAAATATGATCAGATTTCTTACACCAGTTACGTTGCAAACTATGAAGAAATGAAAAGTTATAAATTACAATGTAATACAGTGTCGTCAAAAAGCACCAAAATGCAAAGACAATTTACACACAACTGACACAGTTTCCTTGAGTTTAAACTCTCATTCAGCACAATTAAAGTGTTCCAAAATATTATTATTGATCAAATTGTACCACCTGTGTCATTTATGTGGGTTTTGGCCCCATATTTACAACTACATGTCATATTCACGGAACAAAAGGCAATAAAATCCTAAATAAAATCATGTTTCACTGAAAAACATAATTCTCAACCTTGGGATCGCGACCTTTTGCTGAGTTGTGTGAAGTTGCCCATTAAATTTGAACTCCACAGCACAGTCTGCTCAAAACAGTCTCTCCACTTAAAAGTTTAATTATTTATCGTCAAAACTATTATTACAGAAAGTATGAGAAGGCTTTCAGCTCTGCACACAAAGCACACTTTCTCGCCTCACTCCAGCGCCTGTTTTTTTTAAAGAAGCTAATGACAACATGTAGACTAGAATCTGCACCTGCATGAGTAATAAGTCAACTAGTAATTAATCATATTATTTAATTTCCTCCCTTCTTCCTTCCTCTCTTTGCTCTCTCTCTCTCTCTCTCTCTCTCTCTCTCTCTCTCTCTCTCTCTCTCTCTCTCTCTCTCTCTCTCTCTCTCTTTCTCTCTCTTTGTGGAGCAGACCAGGATTATTGGTTGATCAGCTCACAGATCACGGATAGACACTGTACCGTATATTCTGTAAATGTCAAGCAACAAAATACAGTTTTGTCTGAAAAATCTAATTCAAACTGAGACATGAGTGCAAAGTGGAACTGGATTTCAAAGCGCTACATTAAAAGTGACACACTTTTCTTTACTTTTTTATAGACTGCATAAAATTATTATATGAACCTGCTCAAGCATGGCCCGTCCCGTAATCACATGAATGTTTCTTGTCTTAAAATAATAATTGTATTGGACTAATAAAGAAAAGAGGCCACTTAATAGTAATAATGCACTGGATTTATTTCAACAATTTTCAAGGCCGTCAATGATGCTCCACATTTTTGCAACACATTGGTCCCTCGTTTATCGCGGGAGTTAGGTTCCAAAAATAACCTGTGATCGGCGAAACAGGCGAAGTAGTGATCTTCATTTTTTACCAGTAATTTCAGTTGATAACCTGCCTGGTTATTATGTTTAGTGTCTTTTGTACAGGTAATAATGCGCTGAACACATGATTCACCGCAAGATACAACAGCGCGAGTCGTTTTTGTGACCGCTAGGGACGGTGCTGTGTGCGTTCGCCTGCTCTGCTTTTGACACGTTGCCCGTCCCGCTGCGCTCCACAGCCGACCACAGAGCCACGGATCACACGGGCTCCAGAGCCGACACGAAACACATCCGGACTCTAGCGAAGTCACAACACGTCCAACACATCTCTGAACTACACAAATGACGTTCCAGTGTGAACAAACTTAACTACGAGCTCAAAGAGTCAAATCCTCACCTGGAGAAACGTCCGAGCGTCAGGTCAGCTTCCCCTGCATGATCCAAACTGTCTCAAGTTTTATAAAAGAGCGTCTGTGCTGTTGTCTGTGAATGCTGCGATGTCACACGATCCCCAAACAGTGAGTTTGAGAGAAAAGCACGCTTACAGAGCACGTCTATAGGACCGCGCACTGTAAAAAAAAAAGAAAAAGAAAAATTGCACTAAAAAAAAATCTGCGAAACAGCGAAGCCGCAGAAAGTGAACCGCAATAGAGCGAGGGACCACTGTATTTATTCACTCCACACTTAATGGTGGTAAGTTACTATTGTAGCCACAGCTGCCCTTTTGCGCCATCTGCCACTTTGACCATCATTGTTATAACCTCGCGACTCAGAAAAGTGACAACTAAAGAGAGGGAACGACACCAGAGTTTGGCTAAGAACCAACTGGGCTTTTAATGCAAACAATAATCAAAGGGTTTCAGTGTAAATGTAGTGCGTGTGATGATCGTCAGTCTGAAAACCGTGGCATGTTGATGTAAGAGGAGAGAGAGAGACCAAGGCTGCTTTTATAGGCTGGTTAGAGGGAGCAGTAACAATCATCAACCACTCACTCATCAGATCCAAACAAGGCAATGTGGGTGGTGTCTTGCTTAAAGACACAACGAACATTTCTCCTTGTCTCGTCCCACCTTAAGCTCATGAGGTTCTCCCATCCAAGTACTGCCCAGTAATCGTAATTTTACACAAAATATTATCAGGACATGGACTTGGATGAGTCAAATGTTTGCATAAAAACACACAATAATTTTTATTTTTTTTTTTTTTTTGAAGCAATGTTCTATGATCAAAATTACAATTTTAATCTCATAAAACAAGTTAAATATTGAAAAATAGCTTTTAATGGCTTTTACTTTATTCTTATAACATTGTGAAATTAATATGGAAATGTTTATTGTTGTAGCCCAGGTTTTTGTCTCTTAAACTTTGCCATGCATTTCTGTTTCTCAAAAACATGCCGGGGGCCTGATTAAAACAGATCGTGGGCCACATTTGACCCTTGGACCGCAGTTTGCCCAGATGTGCTTTAGTCGATCAACAATTTTTTTGGTCGACTGCAGCTCCAATACACAGTTTAATGGTAAATCTGTCTGTGTCTCTCCTCAGTACGGCTGCGATGTGCGGTACAGAGACGCCCAGGGGCAGACCGCTCTGGCCGTGGCTCGAAACGCCGGCAGCCCCGAGTGCGTGGACATCCTGCTCCAACACGGCTGCCCCAACGAGCCGCCCCTGTCCTCCATCTCCTCGCCCCTCTCCTCCTCCGCGGTGGGCTTCACTTCTCCTCCCACGCAGCCCGCCGCCTTCGCCATGAACCCCGGCCTCACTGTGGCCACGACGCTGAAGATCACCACGCACAAGACGCCCGGCGGAGGGACCAGCCTCAGCTACAGCACGTCACGGAGGGCTGTGTCGTAAAGACCACTCTGGAATGGATTTTTGTTTTGGGAAAAAGGTGTCAGCGTGGGCACGAGTTGGTCAGTCGGTAAGAAGCTCGGTGGTCTTGCTAAAGTGAAGAAGACGCCGCAAAAGGAGAGACCGCTGTGGTGATTTGGTCAGAAGTCACAGCTCTGCCCAAGTGCCCGAGACTGAAGTTTAACCAAAAAACTAAAAAGGGATTTCTCAATGACAGCAGTGTTCAGATGGATGGAATTTAAAAGGGTCTGGATACGCGGATGTTTTTGTGAATGTTGATTTCTTAATGTTGGTCTCCAGTCCACAGATAAACCAAGCATTTGATGGTTTTTAGATTGTGGAAAAGGATGTTGGTTGAAAGTAATTTTAAAACTACAGTGCCATTTAAATTTCAATGCAGTTGCGTATTTACACTAATGAATCAATATGAAAACCTCAGTTCAATTAGTTTATGTTTCAACCTTTGGGTTCGATTCCCCGAGCAAAGATAATTCATTTGTGGAGATTATGTTGTCCATGCTGCTTTCGCAATCCCTTGCAAATGTACTATGATAAGCTATACTCTTCTAAATCTCTATCGGACTATGTTTTTGTCTGTTGGTTGAATGTAATTTGGAGTTTCAGATCGCTTGAACGCCAATCAAATGAAAAGCTGAAGCAGATATTGAAACTATTGTGCCATTTGAAGTTGAATGCAGTTACGTTTTTGCATCAGAAGTCATAAAGACGTTTTGAAAACTTTTCAGTGTGAAGGCCTAAGTCAGAGCCTGAGATCTGAGTAACCTGTGTTTCTGGACGGTTAGTGCTTCAGGGTTTGATTCAAGAGTTAGAATTAGTCTGTGGTTCTAATGCCCGCTTTTTCAGGCAGTGTCCTTTCAGCTTAAGCTGTGGTCAGCCTCTGGGTTTATTTGAACTGTTGTTATTTTGTTTGAGATCGCCCAGCAAAACAGACAAGCAAACATGTTTGCTAGCTTATTAGAGCTAAACAGGAAGTGCTCTGCCAAGAAAAGTGGAGAGTAAGATCAGTTCTCTGGTACTCTGGTTGTACCTTTTAGTCTACTATTGCTATAGCTGAGATGTTGGTTGTTATGTGTTTCTCAAACTAAGAAGGCCCTGAGTTCAACTCTTAGTCGACCCCTTTCTATGTGGAGTTTGCATGTTCTACATGTGTCTGCGTAGCTTTCCTCCAAGTGCTTCGGTTTCCCATACCACTAAAAGCATGTACAATAAGGTCCTCCACTCTTCCCAGGACGACAGATGGAAATTAGCTGCAGATCTAGAATCTGGTTCAAGCATATCTGCCATTGGGCTTAACATAATTGTATATTATCTTGATGAACAAATAAGTAAATTAATATTTAAAAAAAACATACAATAGTGCACAAACTACAGAGTTCCCAATCAGACTGTGAAACAGTCACATGTACAAGACAAAAGAAAGTTAAGAAACACTACTGGATTCTATTTCTATAAATCTCAGTGGAATTATAAGAGTTCAGTGACTGTCCTGCAGTTGAAGTTTGGAACCTTTGGGAGGTGAACAGAAATGTTTTTTGAGATTGTGACACAGCGCCCCCTGGAGGGTGGTCCAGGCGGAACTAAAAACTGTTCCTCTGGTCCCTGTACGACCGAAGCAGGAGCTGTTTGTATTATCATGAGTAAGTCAGGCCTGTTCAGTGCAGGAAGGGTCCCTCAAGGCTGCCCTTTGACACCCCTACTATTCATTGTCTTTATGGACAGAAGTTCATTCAGCTCCTTCTAGTTTAAGGCCAGTTGGTAGAGAGTATAGGACTGCTGCCTCAAGTGGATAAGTTTACATACTACAGGATTATTTATACTCAAAGAGGGCAATATTCAAATCCAGTCAAAAGGCAGAGGACTGAACAACAATCCCAATGTTCGCTAATGTTTGACATTGTATGTACCTGTCTATAAAATATTAACACTATTATTTCATCCATTTCATGTTATCTATATTGGGAACACAGGATACAGATACAAGTTCTATAAATATAATAGAAACAGAAGAAGAAACAATAATTATCAAATGTTTGCAGAAGGGTGTAATAAAACAGGCTTGTGTCTGAGATGTATAATCATGTGAAATAGAGAAATAATTTATTTATAGATTGATAAGCTAGTGTTTGTGGTGGTTTTATTACTTTAAAGTGGACTGAGACATTTTTAAACACAAGAAAACCCATCGTTATGAAAGCATCCGTGATCCAGGCCCAGAGACTGAACTGGAATGTATTGCACTGTAAACCAGCGGATCTTCTTCTCGTTTCGTCATGCAGTATTTGGACAGTTTTTTACATTGGACTTTGGCTTCACAGCATTTATCAGCTTTATCACTTTGTTACTGTTTCATCGACTCCATAGAAAATGAATGTCCAAGTGCAAAATATTGTGTTAATAAAATAGTATAACTATGTCTAACGGTAGGCGGCTGTTAAAGAGGCTTATCTGTATAGAGATGCTTAAAAAGAGTCGGAAGATTTTATGATTTGTACAGTGGATGTGTGTTGAGGATTTTTATCTTCTGTTTTAGTTAGAAACCAGCTTTTGAGCAGATCATGTTGGTTGTTGGGACACTGTGGGACAACAACACTGCACATGTGACAGGAGACAGGCCAGGTGAAGAGCAGAACAGAATGAACTAATCAACTTCTGTGGGCGAAACAGCCAATTCATTTTAATAGAGAACAGCAACTTTAACATTGTGACAAAATGCCAGAGGTGTGGACTTGAGTCTCGAGTTTGGCTTGAGTCAGACTTGAGTCATTATTTAGACAAGGGTCAGGGACTCGGGACTTGACTTTCTGTGACTTAGGATGACTTGATGCCTCTCCTCAAAAACAAATAGTGTAAATTTGCATGAATTAACTGGAACATCACAACTAGAAATGTATTTGAAAGTTGTAGATTGGCGAAATACAAGCTGTCTTTGGTAGCTTGGTACAAAGACTTGAAGCAGAGGACTTGAACAGTGACTATGGTGCAATGACTTTGAACTTGACTTGAACTTGCTTCTCTTTTTGTGTGCTCAAGAAGGACAAAATGTCTGTGTTGAGTAGAGTTGTCAACGGAATCGATTCCTTGATACTAATTGATACTAAAAGTTGCATCAATTCTTGATGCTCTTTTGAACAAGTAGCTATTGATATTTCTTTAAGCTTCAGCTGCGCAGCTTCGTCAAAGAAAATCTGCTCTTTTGCACACTTATCACAGCAAAGTGTGAGCTCTCTGTCTCTCTTTCACCCAGGGCTGGACTGGTCATCGGGAGCACCGGGAGTTTTCCCGGTGGGCCGATGCAGTTTTGGGCCGGTCCGGTCTGAATAACGTGATACACATAAGCAAACAGCTGCCCAGCAGCCCAGCGCAGGGAGCGCACCGGCCCCGCCCGCGGCCCCCGGGCCCCGCTCATTCACGGCAGAGAGTGATAACTGCACACGTTGTGGTGCACGTGTCGGTACATTTTCGCGTTTGCGTCTCTCTGTTGTGTTTGTGTGCAGCGCTCGGGCTTTGAGCGTAAGACTCCGCCAGACACACACAGAGAACGGCCCCGACAGCGCGCGCTCACTCAACTGGGACAGAACAGCACCAGCAGGCCGCGTGCAGGGGACACTCGAGGAGGATACAGGCCGCGTGTCCGCGGTATAACGTCTAATCTGCCGCATCATTTTACAAACGGTGGCTTTGATCACTTGTGAAATAAGCACAGCTCAGCTTTGGAACGAGTGCAGCCTTTTCAATTCAGCCTGTGGAGCTGACTACACTGTAAAACTAACACTGCAAAAATATGAATTCATAAATAATTTAAACTTAGTTGCTGGTAGTTATTTTCTTTGTGTAGTTGCACAAAATAAAGTTAATATTTGTTGAAAGTTGATTTTTATTGCCTTTTACTTTTGTTAATGTTAAAAGGAATACAATTAGTATATTTATGCCGTTTTTAAAGATTTTTGTAGATAATAATCTGATTTTTAGTGTTCACAAATCTCAATTATATATATATATATATATATATATATATATATATAATATATATATATATATATATATATATATATATATATATATATATATATATATATGCGTGGGCCGGTCTGAGGCAAAATTCCAGGGCCGAATTTTAATCCCAGTCCAGCCCTGCTTTCACCTTTATGATCTCGGAGAATCGTCAGGTTAAGTTCTTAAAAACATATCCGTGTTTAATTTGAAATCACTTGTGACGCGAACTTCACGCGAACACCCGCGATAAATAATCTGACAACAAACGTCATGTCTTTACTTCCAAACTGTCAGTAATTGTACATTTAGTCTTTATCATTGAATTTAGTTTATTACAGTCTCTTCAAACAAACTAAGCACAGCTGACAGCACCCCGCTCCCTTCTTTTCTCCAGCCCTGCCCCCTTGGAAATGTCTGTCTCAAGCTTCAGGAGCCAGACGTCCATCAGACTTTCAGACGTTTCAGACCTGATTAAAACAGCTGCTCTTGTCCCCTTTAGTTGCTTTTATCAAAGAGGATTCCCCTGCAAACTAGACGGACAGCGTCTCTTTCTGCAGGCGGCATGCGCAGTAGAGCGGAAAGTAATGTCAACCGATAATTCCTCAATAGGGAAAGTTATAGCTACGTTTACTAAAGACATCAAAGCCACTCTCTCTCAACTTGGTCTCCCATTAGAACAAAACAAGCTGCAAAAAACTCGAGACACACATTCAAAAGCTATTTATTTCAGACATGCGTTCAAACATTTAAGACACGCTTTGAGGCTTAAGCTTAATCAAAATTCACACAAAGAGGCAAAATTTGACTTGAGACATTACTTGGACTTGAGGCTAAAGACTTGAGACTTACTAAACAATGACTTTGTCCCACCTCTGACTGAAAGACGGAGATGAATACATTTACATTTTTAGGCTATTGATCATTTCTTTGTTGCATTTGGTAAGTTCTTTTGCTCATTTAAAACCTGCTTCCCTGACTCTTCTGCCCTCCATCGGCCTGTCCCGTGTCACATCTCCACAGAGCGCCTCCTGCTGCCCGGGCTGAGTCAGTGCAGTGTTGACCTGTGTAAATGCCTTGATTTTAGACTGAATGTACTTGACGCAGTAATCTACAGTGAATGTTTGATGCGATTTTGTAACATTTATTATTTTTTTATTATTGTTTTTTTTTATTTACGAATGGGCCTTGAATGGTAAAGATCATTTCTCTAATTAATGAAAGTGTTAAAATGGAAAGATGCCCGATAATGATTTGAACATGTTTTATTTTATTTATTTTTTAATCACGCAGTAATGTTTGTATTGTGTTTAAGTGTGATGTAAACTTCCCATTTGTATTTTTTTACTCATGCGATGACACATAGAGCATTCATTATCAATACAAGATACTGCCCAAACAGTTACATGTGTTTGTCTGTTCTTAACTCTTTCCCTGACAATGACGAAAATTTCCGTCATAAGCTTTTTATTCAAAGGTGTCAGAGTAAGTAAAACTACTGAATGTTTTCATGTTTGGAGGGTTAAATAATATAATCTATGCCCCATGAAAGCAGCTGAACCTATAGAACCTGCATCAGAAAATAAAGCTTCCTCCTTGTCGGAACAGCTTTTGTTGGTTTAAAGTTGAACAAGACACTTTTCCTCATTGCTTTAATCACGCAAAGCTCGTATTTGTATCCTAAAGACATTATTTCATTGTAGTGGCACCAAAAAGAAGAACAGAGGAAAACAACACTGACATGAAGTTTGTTTTAGAAAAAGGACGTTATCCCAAAAGTTTCTTATCAAATGCTGAAATTTAATGAAAACAAGGAATTTCAAATGTTTATAAAACAAGAACAAATTAATGAAGAAACACAATTCTTTTTCTATTTGAAAGTAGACACTTGTGGGTCTCATTTAATGTACAACATGTCATGAATCCAGTTGCACGAGGTTTTTTGTGAAGCTGTGAATATCGCTTAAGGGCCCTTCGAAGGCCCTCCCACTTTTCTTTAAAAATTCCATTTTGTTGAGTGTCTGAAAAAAGCATACTATAAAGCACCTGGAAAGGTTAAATATAAAATCCCATTGTATCCCTTTTATTTAGAGCAAAATCAGCCTCTGGGATGATCCAGACTCAGATTTCAGCTCTAAGCCTCCAAATAAAAAAAGTCCAAAAAAATTCAAAAATTTTAATAGGACTTTTGTATTGGCTCCGCCTACATTTTGGGTCCCTAAAACTCATTTTACCTCAATTGCATTCAGCTTTACAGAGGAATTGTCAAAACCCCAAATATGCCAAATCTAGAGTCATTTATGTCTCAGCTGTAACAACAGCTATAACAATCCTTATATCTAACAAAAAAAAAAATTAGGCGGAATTTAGATTTTGTTTTTCTTTTGCTTGGAGAAAGTTCTCACTTCTGATGAGAGTCTGTTGGACATCAGAAGCAGAAACTACAGGGATACAGCTTTAAAAGACCCCAGCCATTTGCCTGTGCTCCAATGGGTTCAGGAACAGTTTTAGTTTGATTTTTTGCAGATTTTAGCCAAACATGTGAGGGAAAAAAGGCCGTAATGAGAAGGGGTTAAAATTAGCTAAAAGGCCTGGCAGGAAAGGTCAGAGCCAGAATAGGGCTGGCGGTGAAAGAGGAAATTATAATGTAAATATAAACACATTTACGCCGTGTTTATACAACAACTTTGGTCAAAAAACACCTTATTTCTCGCTAATTTGATCTGAATTGACACAAGAATGATCAGCTGTGAAGAAAACAGTTTTAGCTTCAGTATACATATTAGTCCTCTCACTTTCTGAATAGAGAGTGGCGGCGCGCAAAAGATGCAGTGGCCCCGGGGCTCACTCCAAACGTAAATTCGTTGTACACAATCGTTGTAGACAATGACAATACATCTTTTTGTTCCGTTCTGCAGCAAACGGCGCAGAGCTCACTAGTGACCTGACACTGCAGAAGTACTTTTACTCAGCACTTTCACACTGTTTCTGGGACATTGCTGGTGAACTTTACACTAAAAGTAAGTGATAATACATGATTTTCTGACAGTTTCCCGTGTCTCCAGATGGAATAAGATTGATATGTGAATCACTCAGAATTGAGTTTTACACATTCTCAATCTGGACAGACTGCAGCTGAAAGCCGACAGGAAAAAACAGAACTTCACAGCAATATTTGAATCTGATTAGGCAAAGCATCTGAAGCCATGAAGTAGGCGAGAAATCAAATTTTTTGTTAAATACAGTTTCTCATCCAAAAACACATAAATCTACTCTGGGTGAAGGTTCTGTAGAGTCAAAAGAGTCTCACACTGCATCTAGTCCAGGCTCCTGTCCGGCTACCCAAGGCTCCCACAGCAATCCCTCTAGTCCGGCAAGCTCATGGATCTACTATATTATCTGGATATCACAACGTAACATTATTTATTTAATGTATTTTCTTGTTTTATTCAGACAATAAAATAAATGGTGCAAGTTCTGTTTTCAAATGAACTGACAGATTATGAATGTGTGATCATGATTTATGAACTTACCGCCACGTGTTTCCTCAACTTAGACGTCGAGTTTTTGTCTGCTGAAATGTCCGTGTGTTTTGGCGACCAGAGAAGATGGCGCATTACGTAGCTGTTCTTTTGTTCTTTCTTCAAGAGAAACACGGTTTGAATACGAGGCCACGGATGTTCACCAACTTTACCGTCTTCTGTTGTGTCCTTTTCTTCAACGCAGACATTTACTTCTGCCATTTTCATGTGTTTAATTGTTTTTACCGCAGTTCGCGCTCAACAGAAATAAAATGTTTTGCTTCCGTGTGCCTCGCCGAATGGTTCCGTCTGATAGGACAGGTAGAGTCATGTGACTATTTTACTACATTTGACTGGCCAAACGTGGTCACGTGCTCATCTGTGAGGAGAAGTGTTCGCGGGGGAAGAAAAACAAATGTTGGTAAAAAGAACGGGACTGAGTCAACTTTTGCCAAATGTAACGAAGTAAGAGTAGCGTTATTTGGTCATAAATTTTACTCCATGCAAGTAAAAAGTACAAGCAATTAAAAATACTCATAGAAGTACATTTTATTCAAAAAGTTACTCAAGTAAGTGTAACAGAGTACATGTAGAGCGTTACTACCCACCTCTGCTAGAGCGCAATGCAAACACAAACCGATCTTGTTCGGCAGAAACAGCATCTACAACTTTAATTTAATTTAATTGACCTTGGTTAAATAAAGGTCAATTAAATTAAATTAAAAGAACGTTCAGATCTTGTGGTAGTTCTTAAATATTTTCACATCATAAACTTTTTCCTGGTTTGAACTGTTTTAGTTTTCAATAAAACAGCTTTTCAAGATTTAGGTTCTACTGCCGCTGCTCGCTCTGTAACTCTCGCTTTGATTGGGCCGACCGGTCAGAACGTCCCGCTTTGTTCAGGAGGTAAGCAGAACAGATGTTAGTGTCGCGCCCCCTCTCGTACTGGCAGACCCGATCCGTCCGGAAGTGTGATTAGAACATGCACACTTTGAAAATAATAATGTAAAAAGCTTGTTTTTATTCTAAACAGTCTTTATTCGTGAATTATTTAACTGTTTATGAACAAATAACGAAAAGTATTATTTAAGAAATTGCCCAAAATTCTATATTTTTCGAGGCACATAAGGTCATGTGTGATGATGCGTTCAAGGGTTGAACGGAAAGATCAAACTCTTGTATTACACTAGATAAACTGCTAAAAGGCACACAGCGGCTGTGGGTAATGAATATAGGGCTTGTGGATGACGATAGTGTGTGTTTAAAAAGAAGAACAAAAAATAGGCCTTTATTTACGTTTTATTTAGAAAAAAAGGGAACTTCCGGATGGATCAGGTCTTTCGGGACAAAAGGGTCGTGACAGTTCGTGACAGGTTCCTCATGTACCTGAGAGAGCATCAGCCACTCTGTGAAGGAATCTCATTTACACACTTTGTATTTGTCATCTTGTCCTTGTCCATTGTCAGTGTCTGAGAGCACTGAAGCTTCACACTGAGAATAAAACACAAGCATAAAAATATTTGACCGATAATAGAAATAGTTTAAACTGATATATGATCCTTATCATAACAGTTTGATATCAGTCCATTGGAGCTGTTGTGATGATACAGTGTCTGGGCTCCAGGTGCACTGCTCCACTTTCTCTCATCATTAAACCAGACTCTGAGACGTTTTGCTCTTGTTCAGGGACTGTGATGGTGACCTACTTGTAACTATTCTCTCTCAGTCCCATTTTCTCTCCGAACACGAGCAGAGGGCACATTTCAGCTCAAACACACACTTTCAAAAGGAGGAGAACTAATTAGGAAACAAATGAACAGAGACGACGCAGACTTTCTCCACAGTGAGTTATCTGTGGAAAGTGTGAAATGAATGTTATGTAAAGTATATATCCTTCTCACAAACTCATTTATTCAGACTTATCCACAGCGTTGGGTGGGATTAAGTCAGTGTTCTCAGTCTGGGCTCTCTAAAGGATTTCTGATGTGTGACCTTTAACACTGATATCTTATACAAGGTTTGACACCTTTCAAATGCAGGGTTAGATTCCTTTTGCTGACCTATTCATGTTATTCTACCCCTCCCACTTTTCTTGGCAGTGCACTTCCTGTTTAGCTGTGATTAGGAGTCAGTTGTTGGGTTTATTTTAACTTTTTATATCTCTTTGAAACTGCCCACGAAGCAGACAAACTAACATGTCAGCTACCTTAACACAGCTAAACAGAAAGTGCAATGCCAAGAAAAAGGGGCGGGGCAGAGTAGAGATGGGACGATTCACTTAATTCATTACGATTCAGTTTTCGATTTCGGAGCTGCGATTTTTGATTTATTCGTTTATCTATATTAACTTTTTTTTTTTTTTTACCTTAAGACACAGAATAAACCATAATGAATTACATTTAAAACAAACCACTGTTGTTATTGTCAGAACTTGTATTTTACCTGAACATTTGAACAGTAAACAGTCAGATTTAGTTCATATTTAGAGGTTCACCTTCAGTTGTTAACACAAGGTCTGGCACAAGTTCACATTTTGTTTCTAATGTAACTATTATTGTTCTTTTTATTTATATTTCACAACTACAGTGTGTGTGCGTAGATCGGTGGCTGCTTGAGCAAAACTGATCAATTCTGGTCATTCTAATTGATCGCTGCGTACTTCAAACTTATTTCTATTCCTACTATCTAGGCTTACGGCTTCAAAATGAAGTCAAAGTGGGAAGTCTATATTTTGTTTGGGTTTGTTATAGAGGGATTTCATTGTTTATCAACACAAGCCTTGCGCGCACCCGACCTGCAAAAAGAGCCTCCGCTCATAGACACAAACAGTGGAAACAAGTCGATTAAGCACCGTTGTCATCTAACTACAAGAGTTTATCACTGTGACAAAACAAAAGTTCTGCTGCTAAATCAACATTTTGTGAATGAAATTCAACCCTACGACCCTTAAAAGTTAGATTCAGGTGAAAAAACTGCAAGAAAAACAAGCTCAATCTTCAGGAGACAGACGTCTGTCAGACCGGTTCATACCTGATCGAAACAGCTAGGTCTCGTCTTGTTTTGTTGTTTTAGTCAAAGAAGTTTCCCCAGCTAAGCAAATGAAGAGCGGCTCTTTCTTCATGGAGCATGCGCAGTAGGGCGGAAAGTAACGTTGACTGAAAATCCCTCTATAGGGCTGCAACTAACGATTATTTTGGTAATCGATTAGTTGGCGATTATTCTTTCGATTAATTGTTTGGAACGTAAAAGTGAATACAAGATTTTTGTAACGTCGCTTGATAAACCTTAAGTCTCATGTAAATGTAGACTTTAGGTTTGTCAAAAGTATCAAATCAGATTTCATCAACACTGAAACTGGAATAGAAACTAAATACTCAACAAGCAGCCATACTTAAAAAAATCACACTAACAGGACAAAATATGACATTTTCTGATGAGTTTTAGAATAATCCTGAGCCTAATCAAACTAGTTTAAAACGCTGCCTTGCTTCAATCTTAAAGTTACGCAAAGCAACAAAAAAGTCTTTCTATTGCAATCCAGTAGATGAAGTTCTAACTCAATTCCTGACGTGGGAAACACTTGACTGTCATGTGCTTTATTACGCACACAAGTTCTATTAAGACGCCAAAGTAAACTTTCTCAAAAGCATAATTTTGTTTATGAAAAATAAATGTTTGTGACTTTTAAACATTCAAACTCTGCCTTGTTTATGTCGGGAAAATTAAAAGTGAAAGCTGTTTTAATGAAGATAAAACGAAGTGGAGGTTAAGTTCTTCTCTGCAGTAAATATGTTTGACTTTTATAACCACTGACACTAAAGCCATTTCAAGGGCCCTTTTGACTAATATTGCAGAAGATTTCCGCTCCAAACAAATGCATTTCTGTGAAGCATTAATGCCGCTCGACGCTGATATAAACGACTTAATAACACAGAAAGGCTTTTGGAGGGTTGAGTGCCGCTGGAGCAGAAACGATAAAACCACAGGCCTTGAATACAAATACATTTATCACACAAAGGAGCCTCTTTAAAGGGAAAGGCGTCAGCAGGGCTTTATCCTGCTGAAGAACAGACAGAAACTGATTAAACTAATTAAATTATGTCAGAAAACACAAACAAAAACAACAATAACTTAAGAATATTATGAAGAGGTCTCATGGTCAAGAGGTTAGTTATGAAAAACATGATCACATAGTTTGTTGATCAATAGGTTGTGGATTATCTGCCAAAAGCACACAACACTCCTGAAAACTTGAGGTTGTGAATAATAAAACTTCACAGGATGAGTTTATATCCTGCCTAGTGCAACAATAGCTTAAAATAATTATTGAGAACTGGATTTTAGTCTGAGTTTGGAGGTTAAAGTGTGCAGTAACCCGTAATTGCTTACTTTTTTTGAAAGAATTATAACAATCAAAGCCACAAACAATATTTTCTATTTCGTACCTCTGAAACCGGCAGATAGATTATTAATCCTGTTTCCAAAAAAGCCCCCACTAAGATGCCTCCTCTGTGAGCTGAAAGTCCTCCTGGGTGGAATTCAGCCATGCAAAGTGTATGTTTTGTATTTTATATGTGCAGAGGCCTAATGAACAGACAAGGTTAAATGAGACAGGTGGGTATTTTGGCCAGCATAGAGTAGACTATTCTGGAAAGACAACCATGTTAACTACGAAATAGAAAAATATTGTACTAGTTGTGTTTGTGGCTTTGTTTGCCATAATACTCTCTAAAAGTAATCAATCACAGATTACTGCACTAATGCTAATCTCCAAGCTAAAATACAGTCATGAATAAACAATGTAAGTAGACTACGTAGGATATAAAGTTGTACTGTGAAGCTTTTATTCACAAGTTTTCAGGAGTGTCTGCTTTCCCATGAGGAGGAGAACATGAAAAACATTGTACATGGTCATAAAATATATTAACAAAAAATTGCAACAAATTGTTCTAATTTTACCTGAATTTAAAGAAAGGGTTAAGGTTATTTTGTTAGAACACTGTGAAATTACATTAAGCACAACGGCAAAGATGCTTGTAGCAGATTCTAGCTTTTTTCAATTTGTAAACATGAGAAGAGGTGTTACCGGACATATTTTTAGTGACAGAGGAAACTGGAGCACCTGTAGGAAACCTACACACACACAGGGAGAACAGCCAAACGTCACAATAAGGATCTCAGTCACACGGAGGAACTCAGAGAAGAGCCGCTGCTCCTCCACATCGAGAGGAGCCAGCTGAGGTGGCTCGGGCATCTGTTTCGGATGCGTCTCTACTGGCCTGGAACGACTTGAGATTCCACCGGAAGAGCTGGAGGAAGTGTGTGTGGACAGGGAAGTCCAGCCTCCCTCCTCAGACGCAGCATCCACTTCCTGACTCCGGATGAAGCGGAGAAAATGGATGGATGAAGTTACACAGTGCACCTTTAAGATAGATCTAGTGAATTATTCTAAAGTAAAAACATTTTGCCCTGTCTGTCATTTTCTACCTCTGCGGGGGATCTGTGTTTGTGCCTGTGTTTTTCCGTTTGTCTGCCTGTGTGGGGAGGGCTTGGGAGGTGTGGGAGGACCTGGGTGGGTCATTGGGACCTTGTTGGGGGGCCTGGGGTACGGCTTTCTTGGAGTCTGGAGTGGTCTGGGCTACCTTGTCGCTCCGGGTTTTTCCTTTTGGGTGTATCGCGGTGTCGACTGTTGTGTTCCCCGGGGTCAGCTTTGACTTGGGTACCCTTCATGATTGTTATGTAACTGATTGGAAGCAATTGATTCAGACCTGGAAGCTCCCAGATTGTTTTAGATTGTTTTAATGCATCATTTTAGAATCAGGGAAAGTCAAACTCTCACTCAGGCTGGCAGGACAATGTCTGCCTTCTTTTAATGCAACTTAGACACAACGTAGCAGCAAACACACAGCACACAAGACAGGATAAGTATAGGGACTGAAACAATTTCGGAGCGAAGGAAAATAAATAAATATAATCAGAGAGGGGAGGGGTGCCTGAGGGGGGCCGGCCCTGGGGGGCACGTGCAGTTTGCCCTGTGGTTTGGCTGGGAGGGAGTCTGGGGTGGATGGTGGTCCGGGTCGCTCTCTGGGTCTGGTGGTCGTCCCTTGTGGCTCCTCAGACGTGTCCCTGGTGGCTTTCGTTTGGGTTCTCTCGCTGCCTTTTTGAGTTCTCTTGCTCATGGGCGGGCGGGTGGATGGATGCCGGGGCGAGTGTGGTCTCCTTAGCCGAGGTGGCAAATAATAAACAAAGACTAAACAGGATTCTGGAACATGACATAATAAAAAGGCTGTACAACCAAACATACACAAAACACACAAGTCACACACACACTCATACACTCAGATCATGGACCAGAGGGAGGAAGGGGGAAAGAGAAGGTGCCCTGTCTAGGCTACCCCATGTACATGGACACAGCCTTGGTATATAGATAGAATAGAAAACATTTTATCCCAGTTTATTACACGACTACTGGGCAACCTCCTAATGGCAGGTATTTCATAAGCCTGTAAAATGTATTTAACAAAATGATTTTTGATGTTTAATATCAATTTTTACAGGTTGCTACAACATCCTATTGTGATGTCATCATTTATGAACAGGAAGTAAGTTTTATTCCTAAAAATGGCTAAACTATGTTTTAGTAGTTCAACATGTCATAGGCACGTTAAAGTCAAATTTAATAACAAATAATAATAAATAAATCAGTATTCATCAAAATAAGTTAATGTCCCAAATACATTGATGATAGAGCGTTCATTAAAATCCAGGAAGTTTGCTTGTGTATGTTATTAGCATACAGACTGGTGAACTCCTGTTTTTCTAAAGGTGAAACATTGTAAAGCAAATGTGAACACAGGCTCAGGTCTGGTTCTTAACGGCACTTTGCTCAGAGGCACAGGGCTGGAGGTCTGGAGGTCGATTCTCAGGCGAAGATGGTGGTGATGAAGTCTTTGAAGCGTTTGGCGTATTGTTCTGGATTCACCGTGGAGATCTCAGCCGCTGCCTGTCCACACAAACACACATCTAAATATAAGATCAGTCAGATTAACATGATCTTAACCTGTCAAATGAGGAGAAAAATTTAACAAACTATTACTCAACGGGACTACAGAGTGGTTTTGAATTGCATTTTAACATCACATAATTTCCACTTCATAACTACAGACTCTGTGACCCAGTCTCACCCCGTGTTTGACGGCCTTGGCGGCGTGAGCAGCTTTCTTCTTTGTGTCGTACTGAGACAAGACGTCGATCAGCCCATGAAATACACTTCCCTCTGAGGAGCGTCTGAAACACACAGGCAGAGCTTTATTTTACACAAAACACTTTAAAACTAAATTATTATTGTACCTAGACTTGAAAAACTCACTGAATTTCACATCATTTGCCACTGTTAGCATCACATATTAGGGATGGGAGATAAGTTTTAGTATCAGTCGATATTTACGATATTTTGATTATATAGCTATGGACCCATTTGAAAAATAGCAATGGTGATATATTTAGAGGTTCTTTAGTCTCTGTGTGACATGTGTTAGTCTCTCACTTTATCCACAAAACATAACATGTGTTGCTTTGAACAGACTAAAGAATGAAAAAATAAATAAAGCAAAAATATGGTTTTATATTTACTTCATAATATCACAGAATATTTTATTGTCAGAATTAACCATGGTCAGTGAGAGTAACAATGCTAACTGGAGTATGTTATGCTTGAATAAACACACTGGCTGCACTCACACTGGGTGAGTAAATCCTTGATTGTAAAAAGCTTTGAGTGCCTTGAAAGGTGGAAATGCACTATATAAATAGAGACCATTGACCATTTGTTCAGGCAACAGTCTTTGCAGGTCATATTTTCCAACCTCAAACTAGTAAAATCACACTGAAACATCCACACAGCTCAGAATTCATACTCAGAAAGTGGGATAACATGCATTTGGTGAAAATTTAAAGTGAATCTAAACCTTAAGGCTTTTTTTTATTTGTTACATTGGCTACATATGTGATGTGTTCCTCATACACTTTCCAACTTGACAAATGAAATACAAACACTCGAGAAAAATGTTTCTCTGAAACACAATTCCTACTCTGCAGATAACTGGAACGCAGCATAAATCACTGAACTGTGGCCTCACCACAGCAACAGATACATTCACTATTGTTAGAAGAGACCAGCTTCACTAAAGCTGAAATAACTGATATTCTGGACATCAAACCAACTCTAAACAAGTTCATATATTTGTGATATGTTTGTAAGACCAGAGAAAAAGTGGATTAAACAACTCAGAGCGGTGTTACACAGTTTAACTTTGAACATACTCTATAACGTTCATTCCAGCCTTTTTTCTTAAAAACAATTGACTACAATTATCTAAAAGGCAAACTGAAACTGTTCCAGATCCTTTGGACACAAGCAAATGCCTGGAGTCTTTGTGAAACTGAAGCCCTGTAGTTTTAGCATAAGCGAGAACAAGCTCTGCACTAAAGATTTTTTTTTTTTTTTTTTTTTTTTTTTTGTAAATGTAAAAAGCAGTATAATGGTGTTTGCAGTTGCAGCCTAATGATGCTAGATTAGGATATTTTGGGTTTTTGACAATTCCTTTTCAAAAGCTGAAGGTAATTTAACTAAAAGTTTATAAGTAATAAGTTTTAGGGACAGAAAATAACTTAATTTAAAGTTAAAAGCCCCATTTAACTGTTAGAATTTTTTGGAGGGGTGTCCATGTAGCCCTGTGTTTGTCTGATTATTATTTATAGTGGCCCTCTGATAAAAGTGTTTAATAATTTGAGCTACAGGCAAGGGCGTGCTGGCTAATCGGGAGAGTCGGGACGTTTCCCGGTGGGCCGCGTGACTTTTGGGCCGGTGGCCTCCGTGGTTGAAGAGAGAGAAAGAGAGAGAGAGAGAGAGAGAGAGAGAGAGAGAGAGAGAGAGAGAGAGAGAGAGAGGGGAGAGGGAGAGAGAGAGGCCCGGCCCATACAGCTGCAGCAGGCAAATGTGCGCACAGTGGGAGAGGCGGAGCCAGCTGCTGCCTCGTCTATGATGTGTTTTTTACAGCACATAGCGCATAATCAAAGACTCTTGACACGTTTTTGAGCCCAAAACATGCTCCACGTACCATAAGCTCTCAGTCAAACTTTGTTTCAAGTAAATCCGTTGTATATTCTCGGAGTTACGAACAAAAACGGCTGATGAACAAACACTTCAGCAGAATTATACACGCGAATCACCGCGGCGGAGCGGAGCGCATTTCCACACACACAAACAAAAGGTTCACGCACAAGTTTGTCTTTGTGGCCAGAACAGTGGCCAGAACGCGCTTATGTGTTTGTGTGAGCGGTCCTTCATGTGTGTGTGTCAGAGCGCGCACTGCTCGAGACAGGTCAGAGGTCAGGAGACGAAGTTTGGGCTGTGTCCGTACTGTATTGACCATGTCGTGACTAAATAGCAGTTTACTATGGAGAAGAGAATGTATGAAGTGGAGTAGATATTGGTAAAAAAAATAAAAATAAAGACAGAGGTTCAGAGCGGGACTCGAACGGGTGCTGAAAGGGCAAAAGTGTATACGCGCAGTTCTTAACACTCAACTACCAGCTAAATCACATGAATAAGTGAACAAATGGCCAATCTAAGTCTAATTTTCCCGGCTGAAAAATGATCCCAGCACCACTGGCACAGGTCCACAAAACACTGCATCAGCTCTGTCCTAAGGGCCAGATTTATCAAGCTTTTGCTCATGTGCAAAACAGGTTAGGGGGAGCAAAACCTTGGCAGAGATGACATTTTCCTCTCACACACACTCTAAAGATGCTGAAGTGGAGGTGGTTCATATCTGTTTTGTTTAGTTTGTTGTTTGTGCATCTTCCAATATTAAAGTTTATGTAAAAATGCTCAGAAATAACCCAATTTTTTTTTATTTTTGCACCCGCAATTTAGCACCTGGCTTGATAATCAGGCCCTAAGTGTGAAGTGCAACAGAGGGGCCACATAGGTCAGAATGGGAAACTAGACTATGGATATAAACCTCTACAATGCATTGGGATGCAGCAAATTGCATACAATGTGTTCAAAAATGTTCTTGGAAGGACACGCTGCACAATAAAATACAATTCAAATGAATGCAATGTAATTCAATATAAATATGGACACAGTTGTCATATTTGAATCGGTAGTAGTCAATATTTAAAATGTGGCCCTCGACCAAGTCTGACTTCAATCAATTCGGCCCCAGCTTCATTTGAGTTTGACACCACTGCTTTAGAGTACAAATTGAGTGGGATTAACCCAGAATGGCTGATATACCTCTAAATAAGAGGGCTTCAATGTATTTTTTCTTTTTTTTTTTCAAAATCAAGAAAAATGGGTCGGCTCTTCGTAATGATCTCCAAACAAGACAACCCTCCTTACTAATAAAACTGTATCGATATTGCCTATATCGCTAAATATTGATTATCGGCTCAAATAATCCTCACCAGCCTGTTTTTATCATGTTTCTCTCTGTTTCTTACCCACGGCGCTCTGGATGGCATACACGTCCACGTACGGGTCAAACTCTCCGGGCTCCAAAGGTTTGAAGGAGTTCACGTAACCTGCGATTCCCTCAGGAGAGCTGGAGTACGGCACCGGAGCAGCGCTGTCCTCCTCCTCCTCGTCCTCCTCACTCTCCTCCTCCTCTTCCTCAGCCTGCTCTCTCTCCGCTCGATCCACGTCATGAATCCCCAGGAGCAGGCTGTAGTCCACGATCCGCAGACGCACCAAGAACTACGCAGTTAAAGAGTTTAGAGCTGCACTGTGAGAGGGTTTGTGGTGATGGTAAAACGTCTCACCTCGATGTCTCTGTTGAGTTTGTCCATCAGTTTCTCCTTCTCGTTCTCGTCCATGTAGATTCTCTGTAAGTTGTTTTTAAAGTCTGTGTCTTTGAACGTCGGCAGCTCTTTCACCTGCAAAACACAACAGTTAAAGATGAAGTATCTGATTTCACACTGCAACATTTTAAATATGTCTAACTACTTCCTGGCACTTACTCTTTAACACATGATTAATATTCACGTGTTAATATTTGGCTGCAATTATGGTTTAAGAGCCTCTTTTGCAAACAGCAAAGTGAAACTGAAGTGGACCACCCAAGCACAGCCAATCAGAGTATCTGTGATAAACACAAATACCTTTTTTTTTTGCAGTACTGTGGGTTCATTTTGTCACTAAGTGCTGCATTGCACTAAAGACTTGTAAAGTTTACTCATTTATAACCAAAAAGTCAGACACACCGCTTTAAATTGACATAAATATTAGATCCCATGAGCTTAGTTAGTGAATGCCATCTCATGAAAAATTGTGAAAGTAATGTTTTAATGCAAAGTACAAGGTCATTAACTGGCTTTTCCCATCATCAGGACATTGCATTACACAATGTGAAGACAACCTCTTAAAATATGTTGCAATACTTTTCTGTTGGACTGACATAAAACTGTTAATGAATATTGTCTTCGAGACACAACAAAACGTACCAAGATATTCACTTTGTCAATACTGCCCAGTCCTAAACACAACACTTTTGTTTTTGGTCCAACTTTTTCATGAAACTCAAAAATAAATATTTTATATATGGAGGGATTTTTTTGTTATCCAGGTGATACCTCCGCTCATAGACACAAACAGTGAAACAAGTCAAAAAAGCATCGTCAGTAACTACAAGAGTTTATTGTGAGAAACAAAAGTGACGCTGCTAAATCCACATTTGTGAAGAAATTCACCCTACAACTCTTAAAAGTTACATTCAGTGTTCAGAAAACAGGTCATACCTGATCAAAACAGCTAACTCATCCCATTTCGTTGTTTATTCAAAGAAGTTTCCCCATGTAAGCAGATGGAGAGCGGCTCTTTCTGAATAACGCATGTGCAGTAGGGCGGAAAGTGACGTCCAACAAAAATCCCTCTATACACATCAACATAGGCAAATTTCCCAAATTCTGTTCACAAATTCCTCACAAGTTCAGCATCAAGCTGTGTGCTTTTGCCACAATAAAAGACACTCTAGAATGTTAAGTTTTAGCTCCACGAATGACACAGATGTTGTTTTCCAGCCTAATGTTTTGTGTAGCTTCTGAAAGAAACCAACAGAAAAGTGCATAAATCTACTGTACATGTATTTGTTGTGGTAATTTGCCTGATTAAAACTGCAAACGTATAAGCTCATTAGCTGTTTGTAACTCGGCCAATATGTGTCCTATTGACATAAATAAAATAAAAACTGTCTGATAGCTCATGAGGTGTAGACTATGCATATAAGCAGTATCCAGAGTTTGAGCTCTGTGCTGTGAATGATCAGATACATACTTAGATTTAGTCAGTCTGGCACATGTGTCTGTCCTGTCACTTACACAGTCACATTAAAAATAGGTTTTTCATGAGGAGCAAACACCACCCAGCTCTGTGTGACTGTCTGATTTGGCTCTAGTGATCCCAGAGAACTCACTAAACAAGTGTGACTTCAGCTAAATGTTCTTCATAAAAGAACATCTATGTAACCTGATTAACTTTTTAGTTTTATTGTAATATGTGTTCTTTAAAAACAGACTGACCCTGGTTTCCCTTCTCTCACATCTTCCAGCCAGTTCCTGATGTATTTTTACCACTTAAATCCTTTTGTTTGCAGTGACATAACAGGATGAACGGCATGATTTAAATATTATTTTAATGGAGACAGTCACAGAGGCAGATCAAAGGTTTTGTTGAATCTGGGTCAGAGACGCTGGAGGCTCTGATCTTATTTCTACACTGATTGCTGCGTCTCAGAAATAAAACGCCTCATATTTCAGTCTAATTTGATCTTGTTTATTTATATACATTTGCTTCTATCTTCCCACTCCGCAACATTCAGATTTCATGCTACATCCAAGTCTTGTCTTAAAGATTCACTATGTAGCTTTTCCGATGGAGGGTCTGCCAGCCTCTACTTTTTTAATGTTGGTTAATCACACATCTTCAAGCATTTTACAACACAACAAGGAGCTGGAACTGGACATTTGTTACTTTAGGTTGTTATTTCTACACTCTACACCCGGTCAATATTATAACTCTTATGTTTTGAAGAAATATCGACATTTTCACTCAGTAATGGCAGATATTTAGAAACAAAAGATCAATATTGGCATTGGAAAAGGGTAATGGGCTCGACATTAGCGACGTCACAGCTTCTTCATTTATTTCCAATGGAATGTTTGCAACAATGAGAAAATCTCCATTTTTGTACTAGGCACATGCGTAATAGTGCACAAGTAGTGCACTTGAAAACCTCACGCTTGTGCACATACGTAGACGTGCGCACGCAGGCTGACGAACCAATCCTGAAAGTTGAAAACATTCCAACTTTTGTCGGTGTCGCCTGTACAACAGCCAATCACAGTGTTTCTTTGGCATACAGGAATGAAATAAAATGAGAACTGCACTAATTCTGAGCACACTGAATTAAAAACCTTCGCTGTGTCCAGTTTGACCATAATTTTGGATCTTATAAAACTATTATTTGGATCTGATCATAATAAAACTTGCTGCATTTACAATCCAGTCAGCTTTTTCTTTCTACATGAAGCAGTCAGTAAATGGCATATTTTAGTCAATTTTGCATACTTCTGGTGGCTCTTTAAATGTGTTTTACTATCCAACAACTACCTGCATTTCCTTGAATTTAACTGCTAATTAAATATGTGGCAGACTCTGGATCTGCCCTGGAGCAGAGCCACATGTGCCGCTGCCGCTGGTCGCAGCAGACAGACACGTGTGTCTATGTGCTGTTTTTTTATTGTACTGTATGTGAGCCTACTATTTTTCATTTTTGGAAGAACGTGTGGCGGCGCACGTAAACGCGCAGCGGCCCCGGAGGCTCACTCCAAAACATGATATCGTTGTACTCTTTGAAAATGACAGTAAATCTTTCTGCTCTGTTCAGTTTATCGCTGCAGGTGTGTTTGACTTTAAACTAGGGCTGGGCGATATGGCCAAAAAATAAAATCTCGATTTTTTGGACCACTTTGGACGATTTTTATCAATTTTATTCTACGCCATTGATGACTGCTGCTTTTTATTATGAGCTCATAATATTTTAAAGCATCTATAAAGAATGAGCCAATGAGATTAACTTGTTTTATGTCATATTAAAACTAATGTTTGCTGCTGCATCTAATGCATAGGCCTACTGTTATTAGCATTTGCATCTATTAGGCCCTGTTAGGATCATCATTATGATTTTGCTGTTTCCTATCTAAAAGTTTTAAGTTTGCGAGTGTTCGTCTCTCACTCCTGTCACTCAAACTGTGTCGCCATGGTTACTCACACACAGAGGGGAAAGGGGCGGAGCCTGCTGGCTGCTGCCTTGGAGAGAGCATGGGAGAGAGACGCTAGCCTGCTTTTAACTTTATCAGAGAAAACCTCACAAAAAGCACATGCAGCAGCTCGTGTAACAGCAAAGGCAAATCAAAAAGAAGATTTTGCACGGGACTTTCTAGAAATTTACCGCGAGTCTAAAGCGCTGAAAGCGGCTGAATCGCCCGCTGAGAAATAACAAACTCGTAACTTTATGAGATTAAGCTATTGACCCTATTTGTCCCGGCTACTTTTCTAGGACGTGCACTTCCTGTTTAGCTGCATTTAGCCTGTAGATTTCAGTCGATGGGTTTATTTTAACTGTCATTATATTTAATTAAAAACAAGACACACAAACAAACATGTTAGCTACCTTAACAGAGCTAAACAGGAAGTGCATTTCCAAGCCAAGTGGGCGGGACAAAATAGGGTCAATACACCACCTCCGGAAGGTTACTCGTGGCTGTTATTAAGTGATTTAAAGTTCCGCTAAACAGGCGCAAGGTTTCTGTTCGTCTGTTTTTTGAGAGAGTCGAGGGAGAGCTTTGTAAAGCCGCTGAAAGTGTCCAGGGTGCGCAGCTGGATCACAGCGGACTGACCTCATTTTACCATTTGGCTATTTTTCACATCGTCGATTTTCAAAGTTCCGAATTAATTGAATTAATTCTATTAATCGCCCAGCCCTACTTTAAACCCTCTGCAAACCCCTCCGTGGAAGGTCGCTGTCGTTTGTCACTCTCCGTTAATATTGATTTTTTACTTTACTTATACTTAATGCTCAATGTGAAGCTAAAAATCCAAAGACCAACCTTCTCTTTGCAGCTGGCCTCTCGAGACACCAATGAGCCCTGTGAACAAATACATTTCACTTCAGCAGACAAACACAGTAGACAAAGTACCAAGAACTAGGTCTCCACAATTTCTTAGCTCCTGTTTAGTCAGAGAAACTACCCCTTCCACATGTTTGTGTCCACACAGCAACAGTTTGTGAAAGTGTGATCAAAAAGCTTTAATATTAGCATCTGTAAAGTCTGGGACACTTAAATAGGTCATTAGGTCTATTTTGGTGAAACTTATATACAGTATACAGAAACATTTTGAAGAATATGTCTAAAGCAGTGTTTTCTCTCTCTCTCCCACCGGACAGTCTGTTTTTACCTTGAGGTCGTACTTGCGGTGCACAGTGAGTCTGTGGCTGAACATGTTCCTCATCACCAGCAGATACGTGTCCTCGTTCTCCACAGACACTCGGTACATGGACAGGAACTGCGGCAGGAGCGTGCAGCCGTGACACAGCACAACATGCTAAAGGGAGAAACACAGGGACAGAGAGCGTTTAGTAGGCAATTACTGAATATTATTGTTCTTAGCTTGGTGTGATAGTGCTTGTGGTAAATACTTATTATGTTTTACAGTAGTTACGATGCAAATTATGAAGAAACTGGCAATAAAAGTAGAATTTACAGGTGGGAATTATAAAAAGTTACAAAACGTGTTTTTCAACTCCTCTTAATAAAAATGCAGCAGAATCCCTTTGCATATGTCGTCAAAAAGCACAAAATGCAAAGTCTATTGCTCATGTGAACCTTGGGTTCTCAGATTTACGAGCTGAGAGATTTTTCTGCTTTTACCTCGGAAAGTCTGAATTTATGTGTGTCACCATTGAAGGGAACTAAGTTTTTAACCTTGTTATAATGGCCTCCCTTCACCATTAGTTTACTCAGTGTTATATCTGAATTGATTCATGCATGCTTGAGTAATCTTGTACTGTTCTTCAGCTGGAGTTCAAGTTCTCACCTACCCCCTGTCCCCTCCCATTTGTCTGTATTTACTTGTTGTTATCGTTCAAAAGATGAATACTAATAGATTAATAATTGTGAAGCATATTGACCCTATTTTGTCCCGCCCACTTTTCTAGGATTTGCACTTCCTGTTTAGCTCTGTTACGGTAGTTTACATGTTTGTCTGTCTGTCTTGTGGAGCAATTCAAACATATGTCATGACAGTTCAAATAAAATTATCGTCTGAAGTCTACAGCTAAATGCAGCTAAACAGGAAGTACAATTCCTAGAAAAGTGGGCGGGACAAAATAGGGTCAATATGGTTCAAAACTGTCCCATAGCCACATTCCAACATAATGAATAGTTATTTAAACTCTGTTGCTTCTTACAGCTAAATTTCTGCAGTTTTGAACAGGAAGTCAGTAGAGCTGTTTCCATTTCTAAGCCGTTTTGGGTCAATTTTGTGTTTTACAATGAACAAAAGGTAAATTATGATCTGCCTATGTTCTAGTTTCATACTAATAGTGGACAAACACAATAGGTCTCTTTAATATCTAGACTACATTTTTAGTGAACAGAGTTGACCACTGTGCACGTGATTGTATTAAGATTTACTAAACATTTTGCTTTGTACAGTTGACCAATTTGAGAGCTTATAATTGTCTTATTGTGAAGCAAATAAGACATATGTAGCAGTAATTCCACAAGTGTTAACTTTCGACCACATAGGAAATATTTGCCAAAAAATTATGGTTCCGATGGTGCTCTGGGCTAGGATCTTCAAGTTTCGACTTGTAAATAAATTCACTGGAACAGCCGTCCAACTCATACATGGATACTCGGAGAGAGTCTGAGGTAAAAATAGACCATGACATGCTCTGCCTTTTGAGAAAAAAAAAAACTCAGACAGCTTCATCAATGATCGTACCTGTGTTCTTCTCTGTTTAGTTTGTCACTACAGTTCAGTCACCTCTGTACTGCCATGCTAATGTTTCTAACGGTACACAGAGCTAAAATAAAAGCCACTCTCTTGCGATGATTGAAAAAGTGTAAATGTGACAACAATGTCCGAGTTGATAAATCGACATAAAGAAATATGTATTTTTGTTGATTTGGGCTATTTATTACTTGATTTGCTGTTTACTGTAAAAGTAATCTGACTTGACAATGCACATACAAGAAGAAAGAGAAAACATTCCAAGGTTTGAGTTCCGACCTCTGAGGACGACTGGAACACAGCCAAAATCCTCCATGCTGCCATGCACTTTTGCATTTCATGTTCGGAAGAGCGAGTGGCGGCCGCCCAAAAGTTGCAGCAGCCCGGGAGGCTCACTCCAAACGTAATTTTTTGTGACTCTGTGACAAGGACAATAAATCTCTCTGTTGTTTCAATTCACAAAAATCACACAGATGTTATGATGACAGATGCTAAGATTTTGTAACACTTTAGTTTTGTTTAATGATTGTATAAACTTACATAAAACTGTCGATTATGTGTCTTTGCATTTTGATGCTTTTTAATGACATATTTTTGACTCAAATACTTCAAGTAATGTCTAACTTTCAGTCAGTGCCTTCATACTTTATAACTTAAACTGCTGTAAAACTATTACACACATGTACCACTTATTTAAAACCTGCACTTAACTAGCTCAAAGTAAGAAAAATGTGATAGCCTATACAGGGGAGGTTTAAATACACATCATTGTAATCTCTATGAAAGTGTAGGTGGGACATCACTCGCTGTCAGAAGAGAACAAACATTGTATCAAATTTATTTATAAAGGACTTCTGCATAGGTCCCGGGTACCTCTCGAATCTATTAGGTTTTAGTCATCATCGACTGGTGTCAATACAGTGTTTTAATGGTTTTGTTGCAGAGATTTTTTTTTCGTAATTGTGCTTCTTCTATTGTTTGATTTTATGTATTATTATGTTTAAATGTGGTTTTATTTGTTTTTTGTTTTAAACAGGGCGCTCAGAAAGAAGAGGGCCTTGTTACCAATGAGTTATAATAATGATCATTATTATAACTCATTGTACCCACATAAGCCTCCCTGTATAAATAAATAAATAATAATTAAAAATAATCATAAGGGTTTTACTTGGAACTTGCCAATCTAAAATGTCGGTTCAGAGGGAAATTCAGGAAAATTGTTGGAATAAAACATTTTTTAAAAAAGCAACAGTTTGAGCCAGTTTATGAAAAATAAACTCATTACCATGGCAAAGCTCACTTCTGTCCCTCCAGACCTGACTATCAGCACTAACCCTTATATTTTTCATTCAATTACTGATGCATTTTCCCCCGCCTCCCCACAGATCTGATCTGTAACGTGACCTGGCGTCTCTGTGGAGAAAAGCAGCGAACTTAAGGCTAGAGAAAAATGTTGGTTTAACTTTTGGGGCGGTGTAGGAGTTTATAAAGTGTGTGAATGAAAACGAGTGGAGCGATAACAGAAAATCCTTCAGTTTTTCATTCTGAGGCCCGAGATGAGTCACTTTTATCAAACTACACAACTGTCGCCATGGTCACAGCCTCGGTGACTCGAACAACGAGTATAGACGAGGGGATGAGAGAGAAGGGAGAGAGAGAGAGGGAGAGAGAGGAGAAGAAAGGACGAGAGAGTAGAAGAGGAGACGAGAGAGGGATGAAGAGAAAAGAGAGAGAGGCGAGGGAGAAACATGAGAGAGAGAGGAGAGGATGAGAGATCTGGAGGAGGATTAGAGAGATGGTGAGAGAGAGAGGAGAGAATGGGGGGAGAAAGAGAGATGAGGGAGATGAGGAAAAGAGGGGATGAGAGAAAGGAGAGAGGGAAAACAGAGAGAGAGTATTGAGATTGTGAGGTGAAGTGATGTTGAGGAGGGAAGTAGGAGAAGAATGGGGGAGAAAGATAGAAGGATTTACATAAAGAGAGAGAGTCTTGTAAGTGAAGGAGATAGGATGACTGAGGATGGGGCGGAGTATATACAATTGTTAGAAACAAGAAGAAGATATTGCAGAGAGAGATCACAAGAAGGGACGGAGTGGAGAGAGAGTGTGAGGAGAGAGAGGGGAGTGGTGAGAGATGGAGAGGAGGAGAGAGGGGGGATAGAGACAGGACGTACCATGATAATACGCAATAAGATTAAAGATTGATAAAGAAAGTGCAGGCAGGAGAGTAAGGAGAGAGAGAGAAGTTTGTGAGAGGAGGGCTTTTTTTGTTAAATAAAAGAAAAGTAAAAATTTTATGAGAGGGGAAAAGAAAAAGGAAAAGGAAGAATAGTGACCAAATTTGAAGAAAATGTGTAAATAAACTGATGTAGAGTGAGAAGAAAAGAAAAGATGAAAAGCTATGAGATGATGTCTTGAGAAANGGCCTCATCATGTCACGGTTTATATATTTTTATAATTATTTTTTTTTGTTTAGCATAAGTACAAGGCTGCTACAAATCTATGATACTGTTTTTGACCAAGACTGACAACTAACCATTTTTGAAAATCCTCTATACAACCTTTAAATTTTAGAGTGAAGAGGCGGGGCTTATCAGCTCTGCAGTTTTGAACAGGAAGTCAATAGAGCTGTTTCCATTTCTAAGAATTTTGGGTCAATTTTGTGTTTTACAATGAACAAAAGGTGAATTATTATTGATCTGCCTATGTTCTAATTTCATACTAAATAGTTGGACAAAACACAATAGGTCTCCTTTAATAATATCTTACATTTTTAGTGAACAGAGTGACCACTGTGCACATGATTGTAATTAAGATTTTACTAAACATTTTGCTTGTACAGTTTGACCAATTTGAAGAGCTTATAATTGTCTTTTGTGAAGCAAATAAGACATATGTAGCAGTAATTTCACAAGTGTTAACTTTCAACTACATTGTAAATATTTGCCAAACAGGATGTGTTCCAATGGTGCTCTGGGCTTGGATCTTCAAGTTTCGACTTGTAAATGAATTCACTGGAACAGCCGTCCAACTCAGATTTCCTACTTGGATACTCGGAGTAAGTCTGAGGTAAAAATAGACCATGACATGCTCTGCCTTTTGAGAAAAAAAAACTTGACAGCTTCATTAATGATCGTACCTGTGTTCTTTTCTGTTTAGTTTGTCACTACAGTTCAGTCACCTCTGTACTGCCATGCTAATGATGCTAACAGCTACACAAAGCTAAAATAAAAGCACAAATTCACTCTCTTGCGATGATTGAAAAGTGTAAATGTGACAACGATGTCTGAGTTGATAAATCTTCATAAAGAGATCTGTATTTTTGTTGATTTGGGTAATTTCCAAGCTATTTATTACTTGATTGGCTCATTACTGTAAAAGTAATCTGACTTGACGCTGGAACACATGACACTCTGAGAAAACATCACTCCAAGGTTTGAGTTCCGACCTCTGAGGACGACTGGAACACAGCAAAAATCCTCTGTGCTGCCATGCACTTTTGCAATTTCATGTTTCAAAGAGCGAGTGGCGGTGCCCAAAAGGTGCAGCAGCCCGGGGACTCAATCTAAACGTAATTTCGTTGCACTCTGTGACAATGACAATAAATCTCTCTGTTCTGTTCTGTTCAATTCACAAAATCACACAGATGTTATGATGACAGATAGAGATAAGATTTTGTAACACTTTAGTTTTGTTAAATGATTGTTTAAACTCACAGGAAACTCTGTCAATTGTGTAAATAGTCTTTGCATTTTGATGCTTTTTGAAAACATATTTTTGTCAGTGTCTTCATACTTTACAACTTAACTGCTGTAAAACTATTATACACATGTACCACATATATGAGACTGCACTGAGCTAGCTCAAAGTAAGAAAATGTGATAGCCTAATCATGAGGGTTTTAACTTGAAACTTTGCCAATGCTAAAATGTCGGGTTCAGAGGGAAATTCAGGAAAATGATTTGGAATTAATTTTTTTTTTTTTTTAAGCAACGGTTTGAGCCAGTTTATGAAAAATAAACTCATTACCATGGCAACAAGCTCACTTCTGTCCCTCCAGACCTGACTATCTAGCACTAACCCTTTCATTTTCATTCAATTACTGATGCATTTTCCCCCGCCTCCCACAGATCTGATCCGTAACGTTTTCCTGGCGTCTCTGTGGAGAAAAGCAGGCGAACTTAAGGCTAGAGACATAATGTTGGTTGAACTTTGCGGCTGTGGAGGAGTTTATAAAAGTGTGTGAAGAATGAAACGAGTGGAGCTGATAACAGAAAACATCCTTCAGCTTTTGTCATTCTGAGGCCCGAGATGAGTCACTTTTATCAAACACAACTGTCGCCATGGTCACAGCCTCGGTGACTCAGAAACTAGAAGAGAGGGAGAGGGAGAGAGAGAGGGGAGAGAGGAGAGAGAGAGAGAGAGAGAGAGGAGGAGAGAGAGAGAGGAGAGAGAGAGGAGAGAGAGAGGAGAGGAGAGAGAGGGAGAGAGGAGAGAAGAGGAGAGGAGATGTGAGAGAGAGGAGAGAGAGAGGGAGAAAGAGAGAGAGGAGAGAGATGTGAGAGAGAGAGAAGGGAGAGAGAGAGAGAAGGAGAGAGGAGAGAGAGGGAGGAGAGAGAGAGAGAGAGAGGAGAGAGAGAGAGGGAGAGAGAGAGGAGAGAGGGGGGGGGAGAGCGAGAGGGATGGAAGGAGAGGAAGAGAAGTTGGAGTGAAGAGAGGGGAGAAACTGAGAGAGAGAGAAGGGGTGAAAGAAAGAAGAACGAGAGAGGCGATGGAGAGAGGGAGAGAAAGAAAGGAGAGAGATGAGAGAGATATAGGAGAGAGAAGAGAGGGGGGGATAGAAAAGCAGAGAGAGAGCAAAGAAGAAAGAGCAGGAGAAACAGAAGGAGAGAAAGAGAGGCGAGAGGTCAAGGAAAAGAGAAGAGATAGAGAGAGCGAGAGAGAGAGAGATAGAGGGACAGGGGGAAGGACGAGAGGGAGAGAGACAAAGAGATGAAGAGAGAGTGAGAGACAACAGAGAGAGAGAGATGAGGGAGATGAAGAGAGAGAGAGGGGGTAGAAAGAGAAAGTGGACAGGACAGGAGGAAAGAAGAGAGTGGAGAAGGTACTTCTCTCAAGTCAAGGAAAAGAGAAGAGAGAGAGAGAGATGAGGGAAAGAGAAGAGGAGAGAGAGAGACATAAGAGAGAGGGGAATAAGAATAGGCAGGAGACGGGCGGGAGAGAGAGAGGAGAGAGAGCAGAGAGAGAGAAGGGGGACCGACCATCAGGAGTGAGAAGATATAGGGGGAGAGGAAAGAGAGAATGGAGAAAGAGAGAAAGACAGAGCGAGAGAGAGATTGGAGGAGAGAAAGAGTGGAGAATGAGTAGGATAGTCAAGGAAAAAAGAAAAATAAAAGAGGGATATGGAGAAAGAGGGCGAGAGAGGGAAAAAAATAAGACAGAGAGAGGAGAAAGAGAAAGAAAAGAAAGGTGGGAAAAACAAGAAGTGATAAAAAGAGAGAAAGAGAGAATTGATCAAAAGAAAAGGAGAGGAGGGAAAGAGAAAAACAAGAGAGAACAGAGAGGAGAGAAAAATGAAAATACACAAAGAAAGGGAGAGTGAAGGAAGAGCAAGAGAACGAGAAGGAAAGATAAAGAGAGAAAAAGGAGAAGATAAAGAGGGAAGAGAGAGAGAAATAATTTAAAGAGAGAAGAAGTAAAGTGAGAGAGAGAGAGTAGACAGACGAGTGCAGAGGAGTTTGTAGGTCGCAGCTTCTTCACAAACATCAGACACAGACAGAGCGTGTGGGAGAAACAGCTCGGCTTATGTAAAGACCAATATGTCTAAAGAAGGATCTAAAAACACTTTGAACCAACTGAGGCTTAGCTAACAGGTCAGATCTGTGGAGAGGCGACCCCGCTCACAGTAAGAACACGTGCTTTTGACGATGTCAGGGAAGTCACGTGGAATGGAAGACTAAAAACTCAAAATAGTAAGTACGTGTCCTCTAAGAAATGACACCTACATCTCTTTTTGCTTTAGTAAATACAAAACATTTCTTTCAATTACTAGTTCCGGAAAAGAAACATACAATGTGAGAACAATTTAATTAGGTGTTTATAGAAGAATGACTCATGCATGTCTGAGTAATCTTGTATTGTCCTGCAGCTGATGAAAAACCCTGTTCAAAATAGTCACACAGACACTTTACAACAATAAAAATGACAAATTTAAGATCTCCTGCTTGTTACATTAAACAGGGCGATTCAACTAGATTTTCCAGAGGGACAGATTTTACCGAGGACCATGGCTTCGGGTCGGGTAGTGACACAATATGTCACCGCTTTTGACACGAGGTTGCACCAAATTATCACAGGACTAGAATTGTTTGTGATAAAAGAACTAATGCAATTTTTTATGGATCTACTAAATGTTCAAATCTGAACCGGGAGAATCTCCGCATTAAACCAGATTTAAACCAGGAATAAACAAGGTCTGTAAAAAGTGACCAAATTAAATCAGATTTATGTTCTAACTGTCTTCAAATATGATTTGCCAATAGAACAAGAGCAAAGTGGATTGTTTTGCTGAAAATATAAAAAAGACAAAATTTTATCACTGGAATCGAATCAGTAAATGCAACTGGAATTAACACAATAAAAACACACCTTGTGGCAAATCTTATTTTCAGACAGCAAACATTTAATAAAATCAAGATAACTAGTGTTTGTAATATTAGGAAAGTGAATTGAGGTCCAGATCAGATTCTTGCATTAAAACCTTACAATAAAGAGGTGGGGCTTATCAGTTCTGCAGTTTTGCACAGGAATGGACCTCTTTCTACTTCTAAGCTTTTTCACATACATATATAGTTTATTCCTTTTGTAAAACACAAAATGTATGTGAATACTAAATACAAAACTTAATAGGTCCTTTTAACATTGCTAAAAGTGTTTGCTCATCTTGTTGGTTTTAGACAAATTCAAGTATGTTTGAAAAACTCTGTATTGTCCAGGAACTGAGACCTGATTGCTGTTTTCACTTACCCTCTATCCCCACCCACATTCTCTAGTTGTATGTGACTTTTTGAACATTTTTAACACTTTGGGTCATATGCAGGATTAAAAAAATGTCATCACTATGAGAGGTGGATCAGTAGACCTTTTTAGATAAGTATCACTAAAACAATGAACAAACCTTCCTCTCCTGAGCCTGTTTCTCTCTGCAAATGAATTTTGGCTCTACAGACTTAAACTCTCTATATGAATGAGTCTCAGTCCTGGTCGATCTCTCCTTTACTGTGGTTCTTCTCCAGGTTTCTCTTTTTTGTGAAGATAAGTTTGTTATCTTAAGTTTGGGACCAGGACCACATCCATGCTCTTTCTTGTTGCTTCACCATTTAAACCACCCGTTCACATACAGTACCACCTTTGTCCGCTGTCTTCGAGCCGCACCTGCCCTCCCGTTTTTGTATAATATTCTATGCCTTATCTTTCAGGTATGGGGGATACGAGGCCCATGGGTCCCATAGAAGCCAGATTGTGCAGTTTAATTATCATCAAAATTCTTCATTATTCGTACATTCAATAAACATTTTTTATTGTATGTATTTGTTGGGTGTGGTTTTTGCTACTGAACCTACACACTAAAAACAGTTGGGTTAAAAATAACCCAAATTGGTCTATTTAATAACTCAACCGCTGGGTCAGTATAGCACCGGCCCAGCAGTAGTTATTTTGACCCAGCAGCTGAGTTAAAATTTTCTACCCATTTTTGGATCAAATTAACTACAAATGTGAGTAAATTCAACCACACTTATTGTTATATAACCTACCCAAATGCTGGGTTAAATGTATTGCAATTCTGGGTTGTTTCAACTACATATTTGTTTTCTGGCTGGGTCATTTTGAGTTGATAAAACAACCCAGCTGTTTTTTAGTGTGAACAGTTTAAATTATTCTGGTTTTGTTTGTGGAGTATTTTTTGCAGAGAAGGAAGGTCTAAAGACAGTGCTCTAGGAAAATTATTATTGCTTGTTTGCTGGAAAATCAGCTTTTGCTTTATTGACCAGTGACTTCTCCTTGTGTAGCCTTCAGAGCCGACTTGTGTTGTGATTTTAGGCTCAACAAAAACACACTGATTGATTTGAAAATGTAAATTCTAATCATTTATTATTATCAGTCATATCTCAGTGTGTGTTGTGTTTACCTGGTGATACTCTGACAGAATATTGTGCATCTCTTCCACCTCTTCACTGGAGATTTCTTTCACCAGGAGCGTTCGGTCAAACGAGGTGAGCAGAAGTCCTCCGCCCTGGGCCTGTTCCACTCTATGAGGAGAGCTGCGGGCCAGAGACACCTGCAGGACCAACACAGAATTACACAAGGAAAACACAGGCGATGGCTCTCTATCACTGAGCTTCTCCTCCAGGTTTCTCTCTTTGTCACTTTTTTTTTTGTAATATCTTGCAGAGAAGGAGGTCTAAGGACAGAAGATGCTTTAAGACAATTATACATTTTCCTGTTAACTGTTGTTAATTCATCTGCTTTGATTTTGCCCAATGATTCTTTCTGATTTTCTGATATCCTAATGTTTCTGTTTCCTAAATCAACAATCTTGTGAAGTTCTCAAAGATGACTGTTGTTGTGATTTTGGGCTCTACAAAATTTAATTGAATTGATAAATACTAAAGACAAATACTACAGGAGCTTCATAAAACTGAAAAATTTGACTCACATACCAAAATAAAGCTTAGAGCTTAAATGCAACTTGGCTTAGAGACATTCTTAGTGAATCTGCTTAAGTAAAAAATACTTTATTGTGTCAATACAGTGTAAACAAGACACAAGGAAATCTTCAGAGTGATCTTTATAGATTTTAATTTTGGATGAGAGTGACATAAAAGAGACAGTGACCACCTGACAAAAGCAGTGTTTTCTGCTCTGATCTCAGGACAGTCCTGAGTCAGATAATATAATAGATCCATGCCTCAGTCTGACTGACGCTTCTAAAGCACAGTTTTGCAGGGGCAGAGCAGAAGGGGGAAGCTGGGGCTGAGGCCCCCTAAATCTGGTCTCTATGGGGGACCCATGTTTGATTTTGAATTTAACTGCCTCAGGTATTTATAAATATAATAAAATGACATCACATAATAAGAATGTCACATCTAAAACTCAACAAATGAACAAAAAAATATATATACAGAAAATTACTTTGAATTTTAAAAAAATTCTCCAGGATTACATCAAAACCTTTTTATATTGAATTATAATTGTATTAATGGCTCACAGGCCCTTAATACAATTACATTATGAATAAAAATTAATTTTGCCCCCCGATAGTGGCGGAGACAGAGGGGACAGTGGAGAGTGGAGGAGGGAAGGGCAAAGCAGAGGCTGGAACCCAAAACGTTTTTTATCTACCGGGGAGGGCGCTATTTGAAATCTCGCCTAGTGCACCAAAAGTGCTCGAGCCGGCAGTGGACAGTTCAGTTGTGTGCAAATAGAGCAAAATGAAATTCTAATGTTGTAGTGGTGACTAAAACGCTAATTCTATTGACAACATTAAAGTAGAGTTGAGTAACTTTCTTCTTCTGAAATATTACAGCTAAAGGAAAAGGATTTCTATGGAAACAGGCTCTTCAAAGACAGAAGAGTCAATTTTAGGAAAGTAAAAGCCTCCTCAAAGTAAAGACACATGTTTTTATAATGTTTTTAGTTGAACAAAAACATACACATCAAATTGTATTTTTGGCTAAAAATACAGTTTACTTTTGATTATATATGTTCTTGTACTATAAATATCCCTTACAAACGATATCTCTGATGCTGTTATTAAATCTTTTCTCCTGACTTCTGTCTGTTTCAGCTGTTAAACAAATGTCCACCAGCTTCATGCAAATGTGTGAGTGAGATGCAAAGCACAGGTGGAGCTTTTATGACCTGCTTTTGTCCAAATGTTCAAATGCCTTTACATGTGAACAGACGGTCGTCTCAACATGTCTGTGTGTAAAGAAGAACAATAGCCTGTGTTTTTCACCTGGAAATCCTGGTCCTCGACGCCAAAGTGCTCTCGCAGATTCCTGAACACCTGAGGGCAGTATTCTTTGAACTTGAACTGACCGGGCAGGTTTTCTCTGAACAACAAAATGACAATAGAGAAAAAGAAACAGATATTTTCATCACAATGGCATACTTTGACTTAAGAAAATCAAATGTATTTAGCAAGGAACAACACTCTCAGGAATAGGTCAAGTCACTGTCTTTCAAATCCGATAGGTCAGTGAGTCCGAGTCAAAATCCAACTTTTATTATTATTACATTATTTATTTTTTTGAGGAGAATCATCAAGTCATGTCAAGTCAGGGCTTCAAGTCCTGGAGGAATGTTGGGACTTGTTCTTGGTACTTTCATGTGCAAAAACGCCTATACGTTGGGGTAACTAACTTTTTTACTTAAAATAAGACCGCTGAGTACTGTCTGAACTGAATAATAAAGAGTTTTATTTCTAAACAGGAGCAGAATGCAGCTCTCTGATTGGCTAAGCTTGGGTGGTCCTCTCCAGTGTCACTTTGCTGTTTGTAAAAAGAAGTTTACAAGCCGTAATTGCAACAACAACAAAAAAACATGTTGATAATGACTATGTGTTGAATGTTTTATGAGAGGAAGTTGATAGATTTAAAACCTAAATTGTGTTTGTGGTGTGAAAATCAGCTATCACACCTTTAAGGCTACTCCAAATACCGAATAATCAGACCAGTTAGACTGAGAAATCACGCTGAGCATGTTGAAACGCAGTCTTGATGCGCGGAAATTGACAAGCCCCAGGCAGTTTTGGTCTTAAGACTTGCGACTCGACTTGGACTTGAGGGTCAGTGACTTAATGATTCTTCTCATTAGTAGTTCAAGAGTAGTTAAGACTTGAAACTAAAAGCAGAGGATTTGGACTTGACTTGGAACTTGACTTAAATGCCTGATTTTTTGTTTTCCCAACCCAGTTACGCCAACAACACAACATCACTTTGCCTTGGTGGCAATACGAGCAAATATTTATAATCTATGTATTTTCTTCAGAAATCTGGGTAAGGTTATCGTTAAGATTAGTTATTTTGGTTAACATCTCTGCCATGGCCGTTCCCCTACTCGTCCCCATGACGTCTGCTGCCTCTTTCCTTTCTTTCCCCGACCCATGTTTGCTCTGCGTTTCATGTTCCTAAGAGCGAGTGGCGGCGCACAAAAGGTGCAGCTGCCCAGGGGCTCACTCCAAACGTGATTTTGTTGTACTCTGTGACAATGACAATAAATCTTTCTGTCTTCTGTCTGTCTGTCTGTCTTGATTAAGTTTAGGGCTCTAGAAAAGGTCTGCCAAACGGGTCACGGCAAATTGTGTTGGCGGCAACCTCTGCTAGTTTTTTTCAGCTCAGAACATGTTTTGAAGCCTATTTTATGACAAGTTAACGATTATTGAATTACTAAATTAGTTTGATATTATTTCAATAATCAATTAGCTGCAATTAATTTGATTCAGCCCTCTTTTATTAACTGTTGCACTCAAGGAAAAACAAACCTTATTGTTCTTTTGAAATGGGACTTTAGTCGGCCTGGATTCCTCAATGGATTATGGGATTACTGAAAGAACTAAGCACCACTGTATACTCCGAGTGTGTGGAAACATTACAAGTCAATAGGAGCTTCTGTACCATACGAAATTGTGATTAATTCTACTTAATAAATGAGTCAGACTCTGCCTCCAGCTAAACTCCTGCATATTCATTTGCAATACTAATTCCCATAGGCCGGGCGAGTTCAATTATGACTTCTTTATCTTGCTTTGTGGCGCGTCGCTATTGTGCCGGCTAATAGCTTAGACTTGGTAATGCGCAAAGCGGTGATTCATGGCGCACAAAAGGTCGCTGTGTTTCTCAGATAAGCCACATTTTCTCAAAGCAAAGAGGCAGACAGGCGAGGAGAAATGGAAAAAAAGACAGAAATTACTTGTTGAAAAAGTGGTTGGTGACTTTAATCTTGGTGTTGGCTTTGAAATCGTCCGGAAGCAGCATCACAGGAGCAGGGACGTGGCACAAATCAGTCATCTGTGTTGCAGGAAAAGATGATTATTAAGCAGCTTATATCGTTACATTTAAGTGTCATTTTTCCCTCAACATTATCTTTATTGTTCTTACGTTTTTGTGAAACACTTGTGTAGTGTTGAGAGCACATTATTCCAGTTCTAAAAGAGTTTCACTCGCTTCCTGTAGTGCTTAAAGTCAAATTTAAATTACAGATATCTGTAATTTAAGAAAGGATTTGCTCAAAAAGAGAACTTGAAACTAGAATTTTGTGCTGCTCAAAACAACTAGGTTAGACAAATTTTCTTGCTGCATTGGCAGATTATATCACTTGAAATAAATAAATTTTACCTCAAAATAAGCAATATTTTCTCTAAAAACTAAACTAAATCCTTCTCAGTAAAATAATACATATTTTGTTAGACTAAGACACAACTGAGTTATTATAATTGAGCTGAGGCACTAGGTAACACTACACAACAACTTAGAAAATGGGTCACCTAAAATCTTATTATCTTGGTTAATCACAACTTCCACATGAACTGCTGCAGGTTGAACAGGTTTCTCTACAAACTTTAACTCAGTTGTTATCATTTTTAGCAATCTAGTTTTACAATGTACCATGTCATATCTGACAATGTCAGTCGGACTGCAATGTAAAATATGTCCCTGACTTCTGGTCTAAAACTGTTTAAAATTAGACAAATCAAGTCAGTGGTATTAAAAGACGTTTTTGCACTTTAGGAACTTGTTGCTCCTTTTTAGCCTCTGGGCCCTGTTCTGGAGTGTTCCCACATTAGAAGGACCAGGAACCAGGGACACCAATAGCCTCTTTTTGAATAGATTTTTTTGAAAGAACGCTTACACCGAAAAAGGTCCAAACTATTCAAACTGCAGAAGGCTTAAAGTATAACCAATGGGACACATACCAAATCGTTCCAGTGTAAAGTAAAGCCTTTCGATAGGTTGTGTTCACGTTCTAGCAGCTTGTTTTTATCACAAAATGTTGCATTTGTAATATGCATTTTAGTGGAAAAGACAAAGATAAAGTCAGGTGCCCCAGCTTTAGTGCTTCAGAATATTAGAATATTGAGGAGTAAAGGGCTGCAACATCACAACATTGTAGAGGCCATAATTTAATACATTTGTGTAGATAAAATTAATATTGCATAAAACTGCTCTTTGTAACTTTATAAAGATGAAAACACATCTAAAACACATGTAAATCAAGAATGGAAAGGTAAAATCACACACTGGAACACTGTTAGTAGTAATAATTGTGTGTTATGCCATAAGGTGAAAAATATACCTAAAGGAACAACTTTAAACAAACACGAAGAAGCAGGCAAAGTACCATAATAATCTAGTTTGTGGTATTGCAAGCCCGCTCATTGTAAAGAATCAGATTTTTATCATTTATTTAGTGCAGCAAAAACATGTAAACGACAAAAACCTTTATTCAAGATTTTTGGTCAAAAAGCCACATTGTGCACCTTTCATTTCATTTATTTCTTTTAGTGCAATACAAAACGTTGTTTGACGTGAACGTTTAGATATTTCACGTCAAAGTGAAACGTTATTAATAGGATGAACTGTCTCTTGTCCTCCACATTGCGCTAAGACAGGGCTGGGTGAGTATTTTTACTTGAGGGCCATATTCAGACCCAGAATAGTGGTGGAGGGCCGGATTGACAACATTGTTACAACAAATTTTGATTGGGGTAAACACATTTCTTTGACAGATTATAGAAGACAAATACAAAGTTTGCTCTACCATAATAAGCTTGAAACGTTTAGATTAAGCTAATAGTTTTATGAAAATTAAGTCGAAGCTTGACAAAGTTTGGATTTTACTAGAAATAACTAATTGGTATGAGAAAAATAAATAAATAAATACATTCTGAGAATAAAGTTGAAGGCATAAAAAAGCTGTTTTATGGATTAAACTTCAAGTTTTATAAGATTAAAATGGTAATTTTATGAGAAAAAAAGAAAAGTAAATAATATCAGGACTTGGATAAGATAATAGATTTCCTGTCTATGTCTAATAAAATTGCGTTTTTGTCCAGTTTTTTCTGTTTTTGTTTTTAGCATTGTGGCTAACTGTTGTTAGCATGGAGACTCACTTCGCCGCTAACAGTCATTAAAACTCATTATGATGAACAATTCTGAAGTTCAGAATGCATTAGCTAAGTGAGCAAATTATGCAGACTGAAGTAAGAAGTTTTAAATGAATTATTTCTGTTTGTTTACATCTTAAGGATACAAAAATCAGGTATAGTCCCTTTAATATTGAAAAATAGTTTTTTATGGCTTTGACTTCATTCTCATAACATTGTGAATTTAATCTCGACATTGTGCACGTTTCTTGTTGTTTTTGTCACTTAAGCATTGTCATGCATTTCTTTTACAAAAACATGGCAGGGGCAGGGGCATGAAACAGGTCGCGGGCCGCATTTGGCCCTCGGACCGCAGTTTGCCCAGGTCTGCGCTAAGACGCAACTATTCTTGAACCTGAACCAATCACTTTAGAATGTATCTGCTGCTCTCTCTTTCTCTTATCATGTAAATTGATTATTCACAAATTATAGCCTATTATAACTTTACTAAACTATGTTACGTAGGCTACTTTAAAATAAAAAGCTAGCTACAGGCGAAGCTGCAGTATTTGTCACGCACCTACCGAGTGATTGACGCCCCACATGAGCACGCTCAGGACAGGGTCACTGGCCCGGAACACTTCCACTTTCTGCTGCACGAAATGCTTCTTTTTGGTCTTGCGTTTTGGCGCCAGAGACGTGAGCGGGTTTGAGGACGCGGCGCCGGGGGAGGACATGGTCAGAGTGTCCCGGAGGAGAGCCGAGGTCTGCGGGGAGAAGAGAGAGGCTTCACATGGATGCTGCTGTTTCTGCTGCTGCTGGTGGTGGTGGTGTTGTGGTTAGTTCAGTTGAGCTCAGTCACCTGCTCCGGGACAAGTGTGGAACAAGCTCCTCCTGCGACACACGTGCGTACAAGAATGAATGGAGGGTAACAATTTCAACAGGCCTTGTAAACTTTGCGATTGTAGCCTACTGCAGAGGACAAATAAGTCAAAGAACTTTACAGGTAACACCTTGTTTATTATGGCAATTTTTCATTCTTATGTGAATTTGGAAACACTAATCCTTAAAGGTGCACTGTGTAATAAAAGCATGTTTTTGTCATGTAGATTTTTTTGTTGCACTAAAATTATAAAAATCTGTCTTTTTACTTTGAGCAAGCTTGCATGGTCACAAAATGGTCCATTAGGCTATTTGACCCACTATTGTTTCTACAGAAAAGTGGTTTTGTCAGAAAATTGTCAGTAATATTCGCAATAATATAACACAGTTGGTGTTTCTTCTCTTATTTGGTTGATGGAACAGATAAATTGCTGCGTTATAATTTGGCTAATTCATTGCATTTATCACAATTGAAGCAAAATATAGAGTTAAAGCGAACCCTGGATATAATCACATGTTTATCCTAAAACACTTATAATATCATCACTTATATAAATACAGGATAAATACCTTGGAAGTATTTGTAGTTTTATTAAAATAGTGTTATGAAGAAATTAAATGGAGGCTGCCATTTTGCTGCGGTTATGACATAAAATAGTGTTGTCATGGTAACAGGCAGTAGCAGGTAACTAAGCAACATGAATTCCTGGGTTAAACCTTGTCAGTTTGAGCCGGAGCAAAGCCAAATACAGAACGATTATGTGGAATCTAGTAAAACTGAAAATAATCAAGAGGAAGAGGCAGAACTGGACACTGTCAGTGGTGTTTTTGTGGCAACTGTTCACAGACGAGTAACCATGGAAACACCGTTTTTATGTCATCAACCAAAATGGCGGCTCCCAGTGGCTTGAAAACAACATGAACAATGACAATTTTATAAAAAATAGTAAGCAGATGTATATTTGTTTGTAATTTATTTTAATATGCATGACCAGTACTAGAATTTTAGCCACATTTGTCTTCATAAGCAGGGTTCCCTTTAAAAAGAAAGCGCATTATGAAACACTGTAGGTCAAGACTTGCAAATAGATTTTATTTTGTATGTTTTGTGGCCTTAAAAAGTCTTAAATTTGAACTCTTTGCAGAAACCTTGTTTAAAAGTCTTACTGTAGGCCACAATAACCACGTTTAGTTTACTACTCACAAAATAAAATTAACCAGTGACAAATCGACTTATAAAATATGACAGTGCAGTGTTTGAACATTGTAGACTTTCACCTTAAAGAACATCAGACTAATAATTACTTTGTCTTTCTTGATGAACATTCACATTCCCGTAGAAAAAAGCCACAAATATACAAACTGTCTGATTTGGTTTCAGTCCATAAAATGTAGGCTACACTTTGAGGCACTTCTCATCTCAGCGCCACGATACACAAAAATTACAAAACATTCTTATTGGTAAAACTTAAAATATGTATTTAAAACATAAAAGGTGTAGAACAAATTACTTGGAATTACAATGTTTTCCAAAACCAAACAATCAATTATTATTTGAACACAAAGATTCACAAACATTCAACAACAGGATTCAGACTGAGGTTGATTAATACAGTTTTTGTCATGGCTGAAAACCCAGAAAAAAAAACTATATTTATGGGTCAATTTTTATTTTTTCTCCCAAATTATGCACATTTAAATTAAATCAAACTAATCCCTTAAAAACTGTCTTACTACAAACTGGAAACAAAAGCAGAGTTGTTACATTTTGCACAGTATCTTCTTCAAACTCAACTGTTCAAAAAGTTTTATGTATTTTAGGCAAATCTCAAACAAAATGTTGCGCTTACTGGAGAGCTAAGGCTGTGAGCAAAAAACTACAAATATTTACAATTCTGACCAGTCCTCCAACTTCACTTTTGTCTTTTGAATATGATTAAATGAACAACCAGATTATGTTCAGTCAGGTGCTGTTCACATCTGCTTTTTCCTGTGAGCACAACTTTTCAAGTGTTGTTTCAAGTGTGAGGTTTGAGTAAATGTTTTCTTACAAATTAAACAGCTGTAAGGCCTCTCTCCTGTGTGTGTTCTCATATGTGTATCTACCTTTCCTCTTTGACTAAATCCTTTTTTACAAACTGGGCAGCTGTAAGGCCTCTCTCCTGTGTGTGTTCTTATATGTACATCTAAAGACCTTCTTTGACTAAATCCTTTTTTACAAACTGGGCAACTGCAAGGTCTCTCTCCTGTGTGTGTTCTCATATGTGCATTAACATTTCCTCTTTGACTAAATCCTTTTTTACAAACATTGCAGCTGTAAGGTTTTTCTCCTGTGTGTGTTCTCATGTGTATTTTTACATCTGGTTTTTGGCTAAATCCTTTTTTACAAACTGGGCAGCTGTAAGGCCTCTCTCCTGTGTGTGTTCTCATGTGTATTTTAACACATGATTTTTGACTAAATCCTTTTTTACAAACTGTGCAGCTGTAAGGTTTCTCTCCTGTGTGAACTCTTATGTGCTTTTCTAACTCTGAATTATAACTGAATCTCTTTTTACAAACGGAGCACTGAAGTTTCTTCTTCTCAGCTCCTTCAGCAGTTCTTGAGTCGTTGTTTACAGCGGCACTAGTCTCTGGTGCAGACGTGTCTTTGGGGAAGAGATGACCTGAGTGTGGTGAGCCTGTGCTTGTGTCGTTGTCGTCGTCTTCTTCTAACTCCATCTGCACTCTGGGACAGTCTTCATCACAGTCAGAGGAGTGATCTGTGGGTGAACATGGTAGTACCCAGTTATATTTATAACATTCACTTTTTAATGAATTTCACTTTTCAGAGTACATTTTTAGCAGACAACAGCATAATGTCTAACTATGTCGACAATAAGAAATTATTAGAATACATTTGTTTATGTCACAGCTCCTTTTGTCATAACTTCTCTTTTATCTTTAAAAAGACACTTATGTGCACAAAATAATCTATAACGGCTTAGAATTACAAGTAGGTCCATTGCTTTTCCTGGAGAAGTGATAATCTCCACAGCTTAGTTATTACATTTAACTGTAACAAAGAGCTAATTTTCAATTACAAATAGTTTTTTGTTGAAAAGTGTCTTCTTGATCATTTTGAGACCATTATAATAATACAGATACAGATAAATGCAGGCGTGTGGACATAGATAAGTGGTAGGTAAGAAAAGATTGTTCAAAAATAAATTAATCAATTCAAACACAGCTGAGTAAACTAATGATGAGAGAACATCATAAGTTTTACCTTTGAATGTTTTGTTCTTCTATAATTTACATTTTACTGTTATAAATCGGATATTATTTTCATAAAGTTGCCATTACTGTTGAGAAAGTGTCTAACTCTTGAGTAATATCATGGACTTATATTTTGTACTGTTAAGAGTAATCTAACAACATTTACATATCAAGTGAGAAAAAATGATGTTACTCTTGCTTGAGTAGGGGAGACCGGGGCAATTGTAACACGGGGCAAATGTACAGAGGCTCCCATTTGTAGCAGAAGTAAACCAGAAGCTTCAGCTTTGCACAGAACCTGCTCATTTCATCTCCACCTGCTGTTTGAGTGGAAAGAGATTTGAGATTTCAGGAAACTTTTTAGATAAAAAAAACTGTTTTTTGAGCAGTAAAGTTACACATCACATGAGCTCATGTTTTTCTCCTGGACAGAGATGTGATGAAGATATGGCTGTCATTTTCACATGTTTAAAAATAGGTTTTTCTGGTCTGTATTTGGTAAGTTTTACAACAACAAATAAACATGCTAACATAGAATAAAAACTCTCCAAACATGGCCGCCCTCATCTGGGGCAAATGTAACAACGTGTTACAACTGCCCCTCGGCCATTTTATGAATTAATTTTGGATGGATTTATTTATATTTATGTTTTGTGTCCAAAAATGTTTGTGTATCATTTGTTTGACTGATTTTTATCAGAGTCTTAATATTTTTTTCAGAATAATTCTCATTTTAGTTTGAAAAAGACATAAGTAAAGTTAGAGCTGACTGTAAAGTTTTTTTCCACAGCAGTTTTGTGTTTTATTATAATAAAATTACAGAGTTAAGGTGGTTTAAATGTGGACAACCTTCCAGTCTGTCAATTGTATTATCTTTAATAAAGAAAAAATAAATATTAATTGTTGTAATTTCATGTGTTACAATTGCCCCATGTTGTGGGGCAGTTGTAACACTTGATTTTCTTGTCTTGAAATGATAACAGCCTCAAAATAAATCGCTCTAGAGAATCCAAACCTGTTCACATGTCAAGCCAAGATCTGCAGCTTTCATTTCATGTAGTTTTAACCAGGTCTTTAACTAAGATTAAGCAGATATGTCCAATTTGGAAAAAAGTGTTACAATTGTCCCCGGTCTCCCTTATGTCTCGTCTACCTAACCTACCTCTGTCTGTGGGATCCTCTGTGTCTGACTTGTGTTTGGGGAAGAACAGACTTTGTGCAGCTGTGCTTGTCTCTCCGATCAGAACATTGTTATTGTCTTCTTCTTCTTCTGCCTCCATCTGAGCTTTTGGAAAGTCTTCATCGTAGTCAGAGGAGTGGTCAGTGAGTTCTTCTGTGTCTGTGTGGAAGTGTGAGCTGATTTCCTCTGCCTGTGCTTCCTCTTTGATCACAGTTTGACTTTGTAGAAGCAGTAACTCTTCTGTCTTCACACAAACACTTAACTCTGGGATGTGCACCTGCAGCTGCTCTTCTTCCTCTGGCTCTTCTTTTATCTGCGTGATTATCTGGTCCAAACCACTGTCCAAACCCACGTCAGGACTCACTGAAGAGGTCTGGTCCGTCTGAAGTCTGTGCAGCAGGACTCTCGGGTTCAAAGCCGACTGCAAAACTTCGTGTTTCTTGTGTATTTCCGCTTTGGAGAGACGCAGTTCCTCTTCATACTCCGCAGTGACTCTTTCAAACAGCGCACATATCTCTTCAGCAGCCGCATTCAGCCGCTCATTCACCAAAGCTCTCAGTAATTGTCTTTTTGACATGTTTTTTCTCTCTTTTTTTAAGCTTTACCGTTAGCTACGGATTTCTGTTTGTGGTCGCCATGGCAACAGTCGTAGCCTAACTGCTTTTCACACGGAACGCACAGAACGTAATTTGGCTTGTTTTGAATTTTTATTTATTTATTTATTTTACTGAAATCCTGATCATTTTCAACTGGAACATGTCTTCTGTAAAACTGGGACAGATCAATGAGTTTTCATACTTTTTTCTAGGGCATTTAAACCAAAACTGGTCACACTAATTTGGGGGCGTGGTCTGCTGATGGGAAAACATTTCCAGCCTCATCATAATAAAGAATGGAAGCTAAACTGTTTACCTCTTTTAAGACGTTTTCTGGCGAATTAAATGTATTTTTGAGCACAACTAATTCAAGTCGAGTTACAACTGGATTTAAATCGAGGTTACTGAGATGTTGTTATGTCAGAAAAGTAAACAATAAGTTAAAAAAAGATGCTAAACGACGCCAGGCGGCGCTAGCATCACGTTAGCATTTAGCTCGCAGCTACCGTTAGCATTGCTAGATATATTTACATACTTGAAAGGTTGAATCACTTTATTTATCTCCGAGTCTTCGTGTCTGTATTTGACACAATATATCTCCTAAAGTCCACATTTGCTGTTGTAGTTTTTGAGCAGCACTGGCTGATAAAGATTCACTCCTCATGTTAACTTTCACCTTCGGAGGTCCGTTAGTGGGCGTGGCCTTTGATCCCGACTGTATCAATGCATTTAAAACCCATACAAAAAGATAAATAAATAAATTCGGATTCATTTTCATTTTAGAGATCTTCAATTATGTTTTAAGTTGTATTTGGTCATCAGAGGCTATTTAAAACGTCTTAATGTGGGTTACAGTAGAAATTAAGAACAGAATTAGCCTACAGTAGAAATGTGACTAATTAAAAAGTAAAGTTAACTTCTAACTAGTCGACTACTTTAAAAAACTTAGTTGCAGCTCTTGTTTGAACATTTAAAGACCCAAATGACTCTTTTGTTTTCAAACATGCAAAGAACAGGCTACTTAGTTTGTTTCCAGAAAAAAACTAATTCCAGAAGAAAAAACAAACAAACAAACAAACATACAAACTGCCTGACTTTATTCAGTCAGTAAAATGTAGGCTACACTTTGAGGCACTTCTCATCTCAGCGCCACGATGAACAAAAATTACAAAACATTCTTATTAGTAAAATTTTAAATATGTATTTAAAACATAAAAAGTGTAGAACAAATTATTTGGAATTACAATGTTTCCCAAAACCAAACAAACAATTATTATTTGAACACAAAGTTTCACAAACATTCAACAACAGGATTCAGACTGAGGTTGATTAATACAGTTTTTGTCATGGCTGAAAACCCAGAAAAAAACAACTATATTTATGGGTCAATTTTTATTATTTCTCCCAAATTAAAAATCAAACTAATCCCTTAAAAACTGTCCTACTACAAACTGGAAACAAAAGCAGAGTTGTTACATTTTGCACAGTATCTTCTTCAAACTCAACTGTTCAAAAAGTTTTATGTATTTTAGGCAAATCTCAAACAAAATGTTGCGCTTTACTGGAGAGCTGAGGCTGTGAGCTAAAAACTACAAATATTTACAATTCTGACCAGTCCTCCAACTTCACTTTTGTCTTTTGAATATGATTAAATTAACAACCAGATTATGTTCAGTCAGGTGCTGTTCACATCTGCTTTTTTCCTGTGAGCACAACTTTTCAAGTGTCGTTTCAAGTGTGAGGTTTGAGTAAATGTTTTCTTACAAATTAAACAGCTGAATGGTCTCTCTCCTGTGTGTGTTCTCATATGCCTATTTAAATCTGATTTTTGGCTAAATCCTTTTTTACAAACTGGGCAACTGCAAGGTCTCTCTCCTGTGTGTGTTCTCATATGTGTATCTAAAGACCCTCTTTGACTAAATCCTTTTTTACAAACTGTGCAGCTGTAAGGTTTTTCTCCTGTGTGTGTTCTCATGTGTATTTTACATCTGGTTTTTGGCTAAATCCTTTTTTACAAACTGGGCAGCTGTAAGGCCTCTCTCCTGTGTGTGTTCTCATGTGTATTTTAACATATGATTTTTGACTAAATCCTTTTTTACAAACTGTGCAGCTGTAAGGTTTCTCTCCTGTGTGAACTCTTATGTGCTTTTCTAACTCTGAATTAAAACTGAATCTCTTTTTACAAACAGAGCACTGAAGTTTCTTCTTCTCAGCTCCTTCAGCAGTTCTTGAGTCGTTGTTTACAGCGGCACTAGTCTCTGGTGCAGACGTGTCTTTGGGGAAGAGATGACCTGAGTGTGGTGAGGCTGTGCTTGTGTCATTGTCGTCGTCTTCTTCTAACTCCATCTGCACTCTGGGACAGTCTTCATCACAGTCAGAGGAGTGATCTGTGGGTGAACATGGTAGTACCCAGTTATATTTATAACATTCACTTTTTAATGAATTTTACTTTTCAGAGTACATTTTTGGCAGACAACAGCATAATGTCTAACTATGTCAACAATGAGAAATTATTAGAATACATTTGTTTATGTCACAGCTCCTTTTGTCATAACTTCTCTTTTATCTTTAAAAAGACACTTATGTGCACAAAATAATCTAAAATGGCTTAGAATTACAAGTAGGTCCATTGCTTTTCCTGGAGAAGTGATAATCTCCACAGCTTAGTTATTACATTTAACTGTAACAAAGAGCTAATTTTCAATTACAAATAGTTTTTTGTTGAAAAGTGTCTTCTTGATCATTTTGAGACCATTATAATAATACAGATACAGATAAATGCAGGCGTGTGGACATAGATAAGTGGTAGGTAAGAAAAGATTGTTCAAACATAAATTAATCAATTCAAATACAGCTGAGTAAACTAATGATGAGAGAACATCATAAGTTTTACCTTTAAATGTTTTGTTCTTCTATAATTTACATTTTACTGTTATAAATCGGATATTATTTTCATAAAGTTGCCATTACTGTTGAGAAAGTGTCTTACTCTTGAGTAATAACATGGACTTATATTTTGTACTGTTAAGAGTAATCTAACAACATTTACATATCAAGTGAGAAAAAATGATGTTACTCTTGCTTGAGTAGGGGAGACCGGGGCAATTGTAACACGGGGCAAATGTACAGAGGCTCCCATTTGTAGCAGAAGTAAACCAGAAGCTTCAGCTTTGCACAGAACCTGCTCATTTCATCTCCACCTGCTGTTTGAGTGGAAAGAGATTTGAGATTTCAGGAAACTTTTTACATAAAAAAAACTGTTTTTTGAGCAGTAAATTTACACATCACATGACCTCATGTTTTTCTCCTGGACAGAGATGTGATGAAGATATGGCTGTCATTTTCACATGTTTAAAAATATTTTTTCTGGTCTGTATTTGGTAAGTTTTACAACAACAAATAAACATGCTAACATAGAATAAAATCCTCCAAACATGGCTGCCCTCATCTGGGGCAAATGTAACAACGTGTTACAATGCCTCTCGGCCATTTTATGAATTCATTTTGGATGGATTTATTTATATTTATGTTTTGTGTCCAAAAATGTTTGTGTATCATTTGACTGGTTTTATCAGAGTCTTATATTTTTTTCAGAATAATTCTCATTTTAGTTCGAGAAAGACTTAACTAAAGTTAGAGCAGACTGTAAAGTTTTTTTTCCACAGAAGTTTTGTGTTTTATTATAATAAATTACAGAGTTAAGGTGGTTTAAATGTGGACAACCTTCCAGTCTGTCAATGTATTATCTTTAATAAAGAAAAAATAAATATTAATTGCTGTAATTTCATGTGTTACAGTTGCCCCATGTTGTGGGGCAGTTGTAACACTTGATTTTCTTGTCTTGAAATGATAACAGCCTCAAAATAAATAGCTCTAGAGAATCCAAACCTGTTCACATGTCAAGCCAAGATCTGCAGCTTTCAATTCATGTAGTTTTAACCAGGTCTTTAACTAAGATTAAGCAGATATGTCCAATTTGGAAAAAAGTGTTACAATTGTCCCTGGTCTCCTCTACAATGTATGTCTCGTCTACCTAACCTACCTCTGTCTGTGGGATCCTCTGTGTCTGACTTGTGTTTGGGGAAGAACAGACTTTGTGCAGCTGTGCTTGTGTCTCCGATCTGAACATTGTTGTTGTCTTCTTCTTCTTCTGCCTCCATCTGAGCTTTTGGAAAGTCTTCATCGTAGTCAGAGAGTGATCAGTGAGTTCTTCTGTGTCTGTGTGGAAGTGTGAGCTGATTTCCTCTGCCTGTGCTTCCTCTTTGATCACAGTTTGACTTGGTAGAAGCAGTAACTCTTCTGTTTCACACAAACACTTAACTCTGGGATGTTCACCTGCAGCTGCTCTTCTTCCTCTGGCTCTTCTTTTATCTGCGTGATTATCTGGTTCAAACCACTGTCCAAACCCACGTCAGGACTCACTGAAGAGGTCTGGTCCGTCTGAAGTCTGTGCAGCAGGACTCTCGGGTTCAAAGCCGACTGCAAAACGTCGTGTTTCTTGTGTATTTCCGCTTTAGAGAGACGCAGTTCCTCTTCATACTCCGCAGTGACTCTTTCAAACAGCGCACATATCTCTTCAGCAGCCGCATTCAGCCGCTCATTCACCAAAGCTCTCAGTAATTGTCTTTTTGACATGTTTTTTTCTCTCTTTTTTTAAGCTTTACCGTTAGCTACGGATTTCTGTTTGTGGTCGCCATGGCAACAGTCGTAGCCTAACTGCTTTTCACACGGAACGCACAGAACGTAATTTGGCTTGTTTTGAATTTTTTTTATTTATTTATTTTACTGAAATCCTGATCATTTTCAACTGGAACATGTCTTCTGTAAAACTGGGACAGATCAATGAGTTTTCATACTTTTTTCTAGGGCATTAAACCAAAACTGTCACACTCATTTGGGGGCGTGGTCTGCTGATGGGAAAATATTTCCAGCCTCATCATAATAAAGAATGGAAGCTAAACTGTTTACCTCTTTTAAGACGTTTTCTGGCGAATTAAATGTATTTGAGCACAACTAATTCAAGTCGAGTTACAACTGGATTTAAATCGAGGTTACTGAGATGTTGTTATGTCAGAAAAGTAAACAATAAGTTAAAAAAAAGATGCTAAACGACGCCAGGCGGCGCTAGCATCACGTTAGCATTTAGCTCGCAGCTACCGTTAGCATTGCTAGATATATTTACATACTTGGAAGGTTGAATCACTTTATTTATCTCCGAGTCTTCGTGTCTGTATTTGACACAATATATCTCCTAAAGTCCACATTTGCTGTTGTAGTTTTTGAGCAGTGGCTGATAAAGGATTCACTCCTCATGTTAACTTCACCCTCGGAGGTCCGTTAGTGGGCGTGGCCTTTGATCCCGACTGTATCAATGCATTTAAAACCCATACAAAAAGATAAATAAATAAATTCGGATTCATTTTCATTTTAGAGATCTTCAATTATGTTTTAAGTTGTATTTGGTCATCAGAGGCTGTTTAAAACGTCTTAATGTGGGTTACAGTAGAAATTAAGAACAGAATTAGGCTACAGTAGAAATGTGACTAATTAAAAAGTAAAGTTAACTTCTAACTAGTCGACTACTTTGAAAAACTTAGTTGCAGCTCTTGTTTGAACATTTAAAGACCCAAAATGACTCTTTTGTTTTCAAACATGCAAAGAACAGGCTACTTTGTTTTTTTCCAGGAAAAATTTATTCCAGAAGAAAAAACAAACAACACATACAAACTGCCTGACTTTATTCAGTCAGTAAAATGTAGGCTACACTTTGAGGCACTTCTCATCTCAGCGCCACGATGAACAAAAATTACAAAACATTCTTATTAGTAAAATTTAAATATGTATTTAAAACATAAAAAGTGTAGAACAAATTTCTTGGAATTACAATGTTTCCCAAAACCAAACAATCAATTATTATTTGAACACAAAGATTCACAAACATTCAACAACAGGATTCAGACTGAGGTTGATTAATACAGTTTTTGTCATGGCTGAAAACCCAGAAAAAAACAACTATATTTATGGGTCAATTTTTATTATTTCTCCCAAATTATGCAGATTTAAATGAAATCAAACTAATCCCTTAAAAACGTCTTACTACAAACTGGAAACAAAAGCAGAGTTGTTACATTTTGCACAGTATCTTCTTCAAACTCAACTGTTCAAAAAGTTTTATGTATTTTAGGCAAATCTCAAACAAAATGTTGCGCTTTACTGGAGAGCTAAAGCTGTGAGCAAAAAACTACAAATATTTACAATTCTGACCAGTCCTCCAACTTCACTTTTGTCTTTTGAATATGATTAAATGAACAACCAGATTATGTTCAGTCAGGTGCTGTTCACATCTGCTTTTTCCTGTGAGCACAACTTTTCAAGTGTTGTTTAAAGTGTGAGGTTTGAGTAAACGTTTTCTTACAAATTAAACAGCTGTAAGGTCTCTCTCCTGTGTGTGTTCTCATATGTGTATCTACCTTTCCTCTTTGACTAAATCCTTTTTTACAAATTGTGCAACTGTAAGTTCTCTCCTGTGTGTGTTCTCATGTGTGCATCAACATTTCTCTTTGACTAAATCCTTTTTTACAAATTGTGCAACTGTAAGGTCTCTCTCCTGTGTGTGTTCTCATGTGTATCTAAAGACCCTCTTTGACTAAATCCTTTTTTACAAACTGTGCAGCTGTAAGGTTTTTCTCCTGTGTGTGTTCTCATGTGTATTTTTACATCTGGTTTGTGGCTAAATCCTATTTTACAAACTGTGCAGCTGTAAGGTTTTTCTCCTGTGTGTGTTCTCATGTGTATTTTTACATCTGATTTTTGGCTAAATCCTTTTTTACAAACTGGGCAGCTGTAAGGCCTCTCCCTGTGTGTGTTCTCATATGTTTATTTAAATCTGATTTTTGGCTAAATCCTTTTTTACAAACTGGGCAGCTGTGAGGCTCTCTCCTGTGTGTGTTCTTATATGTTTATTTAAATCTGATTTTTGAATAAATGCTTTTTTTACAAATTGTGCAGCTGTAAGGTTTCTCTCCTGTGTGAACTCTCATGTGTGTTTCTAACTCTGAATTAAAACTGAATCTCTTTTTACAAACAGAGCATTGAAGTTCTCTTCTCAGCTCCTTCAGCAGTTCTTGAGTCGTTGTTTACAGCGGCACTAGTCTCTGGTGCAGACGTGTCTTTGGGGAAGAGATGACCTGAGTGTGGTGAGGCTGTGCTTGTGTCATTGTCGTCGTCTTCTTCTAACTCCATCTGCACTCTGGGACAGTCTTCTCACAGTCAGAGAGTGATCTGTGGGTGAACATGGTAGTACCCAGTTATATTTAGAACATTAACTTTTTAATGAATTTTACTTTTCAGAGTACATTTTTAGCAGACAACAGCATAATGTCTAACTATGTCAACAATGAGAAATTAAGAATTCATTTGTTTATGTCACAGCTCCTTTTTCATAACTTCTCTTTTATCTTTAAAAAGACACTTATGTGCACAAATATCTAAAATGGCTTAGAATACAAGTAGGTCCATTGCTTTTCCTGGAGAAGTGATAATCTCCACAGCTTAGTTATTACATTTAACTGTAACAAAAGAGCTAATTTTCAATCAAATAGTTTTTTGTTGAAAAAGT